>JAVQJL010026673.1:0-13521 GCA_036024295.1 Nannoperca obscura | reverse complement strand
CTGAGGAAATCAGGGATGGGCTTTACATTATCCAATCATCATCCTATAGATACTGGTGTCAACATCTTCAAATTTGGAAGTTCCGGCCTACCCCCCCTTAGCTGGCGTTGACCTGAGTTTCACCTACTCAGGTCATAACTAATATTTTATGAGTATCAACCAACAGCTAACTGAGGGTATCCGATGACGTTCTCGGACCTTCCTACAAAGTGTCCACTGAAAGTTGCCGACCTTTGAAGGTCTACAACTGTGTTTTTTTGCCGTACATCATGGATGCCTGCTGAATGCCCTTGGATTTTTGCTAACTGCAACAGCAATGGCCGCCAGTCCTAAATCTTCGCCAATTCAGCTGACACACCAACAGTCCCCTCATAACACACACACACACCTACTCCTTGGTACCTCCTCCAACTAGGCCTGTTGCACTTCCACACTCTTCCACTAGACTAAAAGCAGATAAAACATATGTTGAATATATATGTAACTACACATGTGAGTATATTGAATAGATAAAACATACATACACACATACATATGGAATTAACTAAATATCCTTTGATAAAAGTTTTCCACAACACTTTTCTGTCTGCAGGTGGACTCTCAGGTCCTGCTGGCGTATTGCTCCTATGAGGAGGCACAATACTTGTTTGGTCATGCAGCTGAGGTGGGTCTGCTGGGGCCAGGATACATCTGGATCCTCCCCAGTCCGGCCGTGGGCAACCCCGACAGCCCTCCACCTGTCAGCTTCCCCGTCGGTGTTATTGGTGTGATTACGGACCAGTGGAGGAAGAGCTTGCGGCAGAGGGTGAGGGAGGGTGTCGCCATTGTAGCGAAGGGGGCTGAGAGCTTCAAGAAGCAGTACGGCTTTATTCCTGAGGGACATGGTGACTGCAACAAACCGGCTAAACACTCAGACAACAATACTCTGTTCAGGTGAGGCATATTTTTGTCAGCCTATTGGTTTCCTATTAGAGTGATCATTACTGATGCATGGACAGAAGAGCACAACTTCACCAGCAAACGGAATGAAGTCAACGTATTTTGCACGTGATCTGAAATTCAAATAAACCTGGATTAATTATTCACAACCCAGTCTGTCATGGACGTACACCTCAACAGACAGCAACAATCACTCAGTAGGAACACTCTGCCCTCCACCAATCAGCTGCCTCTGTCATCCCCTAATGAGCTACTTCCTGTCTCCCATGTTAGATTAAGCCCTCCCAGGGGAGCTTTAGGTTTAATTAGTAGGTGATCATAGTGTGTGTTTATCTCTGTAAATTATTATGCTAATTCTCATGTTATGTAGTATCAAAGCGATTGCATACTATATACTGTCGTGTGACTTTATTCTTCTGTGAGTTGCAGGCACATGCTGAATGTGACGTGGGAGAGGAAAGATCTGTCATTCAACAGCCAAGGCTTCCTCTCCAATCCCTCCATGGTCATCGTCGCTCTGGACCGGGAGAGACTCTGGGATAAGGTACTTATATGTGCCCCTAAACTCCAGTGCAACTCTTACAACTGTACAGAAGACATATTAAATGTGATAAGGGCCAAATGCATCAAATACATTACGAACATTATGGACTCACACATTACCAAGGCTGACATTTGCAAGAAGCGTTTTATAGACAATAACAATAAGTTTTACTTTTAGGGTTCAGATTAGTTTTAGTTTAGAGTTTAGATTATAATTAACAGTTATTGGACATGTAGTCTTGGTTTTGACCTCCATCTGGTTGAGTATTGTTTTAAAGCCCTGTATAAATGAGCACTGACCACAAAGAGGTTACAATGGCAAGTTTTTAGTGTTTTAGTTTTTTAGTGTCAGTAACTTAGAATCAAAGCAAAGACACCTACAATCTTTTTCAATTTGAGTTCTGCACAGGCCTGACGTTTTTAAAGCACCTGAAAACTATTTTATTTATCCAGCTTCTTACTTTGAGCGAAATGTTCACGAGAGATCTAAGTCGAAGGACTAAGATCGAGCACTGAGGGTTTGAAAGTATCTTTAAAGCTTCGTTCAACTCACACACTTTCTTTACCTCCCACCTCTCTCCTGGGGAGGAGCACCTCACAGCTCTCTGACCTGCACGCTGGATGCAACATGTTCATGTTGGTTGAGGGAAAGTGGATTAATAAAAACTCTTAACTCCAACAATTGATCACAAAATAACTACGAACATACTCTAAATGTGACCAATAAGTGGTATTTGAAGGTACAAGTGTAGGTGTAATTTCAGATCAATAATGTTATGCGTCTGTGTGTTTCCTGTTGAAGCCATATCCATCCCTCACTCCCGTTTCATCGTTACTATGTCATGCAATTTTCTTGAGTATGTTCACTCCCTTTTACACACACACACACACACACACACACACACACACTTTTCAAAGCTTGAGGGTGTATTGAAACAGCACGACAAAACAGAGACCTGAATGTAATCTCACAGCTACAGTTGAACTCATTTATTTCTACCCTGGAAAAACCAACCTACTTTATCAATGTCACCTCCTGGCTGGTGTGTATGTGTGCGTGTGTGTATATGAACATGGCTGTGTAATTGTGCTGGAGCGGGGTTCGATTTGTATGTAGATCTTAAAGTCGCACTTGTGCCACCAAGAGCCTCACATACACCTCATCCAAACAATGTTCCCTCATGTTCAGGTGTAGATGTACTGCTGTTCTTCACACACACACTATTAACATTAAGACACCACTTAAAACAAGCATCTCAATGCTGTGAATCCTGTCTCCTTTTTTAACTCTGTCCTCATTACAACCAGACCTCTCACTACTAGTTATTCCCATCCTCTTCGTGTCATGTAGCTCATCCATAATTACGACAAGTTCTGATGTACTTGCTCTTCTCAAGTCTCTGTCCTCCACTTTGACACCCTGACAGTTTAACATGATGTTGTTCCTCCTCACCATCTGAAGGGTGCTACTGGGTGACAATTTTGGCAGGAAAATCCTCTATCCTAGTTCTTCCTCTCTTTTCTCCTTTGCTCGTTGCTAATGCTAATGTTGCTCCATGTCTGCTGGATTGTACATAGACACATATCCCACATGAAAAGTAAATCTGACATGAGTTTATTTTTATAATCAATAGAAGTGAAAAAAGCAGAGAAGCAATTGGTTTGAAGGCTTGTCAGATGGTGCACAGCGGTTTATTTTATTATGAGGAAGGATTTTGCTACTCTGGAAAGGTATCACAGTGACACTCATTTTGTCACAATTGGCAGGTAAACAGTAGAAATATGTTGTTATTTTTTACTAGAGCCCCCTGACTTGGCACTCCCACTACATCCACACACTGGTGTGATTGAATAAGGGGGCTGTGTTTTTTCACGCAGTGCCACTATCTGTCCGAACACAGCCTAATAGCATAGGTACCACGAAATATTACATGTTACATTATACAACATTAATTTGGCAGATACTTTTGTCCAAAGCAACTTATAATCGGTGCATTCAAAGCGTGTAGGAGGAAGAGTTAGATATGATCCAAAAATGGGAGTTTATCCCTTTTAAACAAATAATTAAAATCATGTTCAGTGTGAAAGTATGAGTGCTTGGAGAGGTTTGTTTTTAGCTTTTAGAAGTGTTCACAAAGATTGTTGAGATGCAGTTTTTAGTTTGGGGTTTTTAGCCTTCAGTGGAAAATGGGCAGTGACTCTGCTATCCTGAATTCAGTGAGGAGCTCATCCCACCACTGTGGAGCCAGAAAAGAGAAGAGATGAGCGACCACAGGCTCCTCTGAGTAATGGGACAGCTAAACGTCCAGAGGCAGAGCAACACAATGGTCTGGTTGGGGTGTGGGGTTTGAACATGGCTTGGAGGTATGAAGGTAGGAAGGTGCAGTTCTCTTCGCTGAGTTTTGAACTGGATGTGAGCAGCAACAGGAAGCCAGTGTAGTGAACGGAGAAGGAAGTGGATAGAGGATTTGGCTATTAGTGAATTAAAAAACTTTAAGTCAAGTCTTTGAGAAAAAAAGGTATTTGGGCCAGTGTGCATCACATGACAGAATTTGTAATTACACGGCTTGGCCACTGTCAAATTGGCGTCAAAGTCCAATGCTCTTCCCACAGGCTTGGGTTAGACAATTCCATGATGACGTGATGATCTGTTGGAAGTAATAAGAAACCTTTATTTTAAAAGCACAAATTTGAGTAAATCAAGCTTAGGTGTACAAATCTTTTGGTTTCAAACATTTTAAAAGGACAGTTTAGCCCTGGAAAGAAGTCTCACATCTGAAGAAATTACGTTTAATAATGTATTTGCTTTGATTTCTAACACGAAGAATTGGAAATATTTGAAAAAGATCCTCATATTAACCCAGTATACAATAATCAATTACAGTTTTGGCACCTTCCAAACAGTGTAGTGAGCGTGAGCATGACAGGTAGATGACAAAATGTCTGCTTAAGATGCTCCATGAGAGGAGAAGACGTATGAGAATCCCAGGAAACACAGACTGAAAGGATTGATCTTCACAACTGGCATCTCTGTGATTCTGTCATTCACAGATGCTGCAGAGAAACAAATCACCGTCTTGCACGTCATACTGTACCTTCATGCACATTTGTAAATCATCCATGTATGATGAAGGAAGAGTGTTAGCATGAGAGCGCAGAAGAGCAAATCAAGAGCTGGTATGAAAAAGAGGTCTCATTAAAGTCGGGAGGGAGCGAGTTTCACATGCAGTAAGTCAGCGCTGGCTGAGCTCGCTATGGTTCATTAGATAGGGTTGATGTGACAAACAGTCCCGGCTCTCACAGAGAAGGTTTCACTGAGCTTAGTGCCGACATCGATAAGATTATTCATTGTGTGATGTGACATTATACAGCAATTCGGGTCAGAAGCGGCTGCCTTTGACATTAAAAAAACTAAATCTGCTGCTTTTTATTCAATAGTTACCTTGCTACAGTACATCATCATCTGTCAGCATATCTATTGTCGATTCCGGTCAGTTCAAGGAGCTTTATTAGAACAAACATGTTTTCTTTTATTATTTAAGCACTTTACAAAAGAAGCAGCTATTCTAAACGCACAGAGACATAAAAACTGAATAAAGAACACTAATCACATGAACCGTTCTCATTTATGAACAGTGACATTTCAATTTGTTTGTTCAGTTCAATTTTTTTTATTAATATTTAAATAATCAGTCAACAAAATGAACACAGATTGAAGGCAGCACATGCTGGGATGTATTATTGATGGGATGCAGTCGGTCAGTTCTTTGTTTTAGTTTCTAGCTTTCTTTTTTGTCTCGCTCAAAGACTTTTAAGTCTCCTCAGTATGCATTAATGAACTCTCCTCTTCTTTCATCTCCTAATTTTCTTCCTCCAGGTCAGCACATGCTAATTTTTCTTAACAAAATTTAAAAAAAAAATCATTCATCCTGTGAAGTAGGGAAAGACAAGACAGGTGAAGAGAGAAGGATTTGACATGCAAGTATTCAGAACTTTTACTTCAGTAAAAGTAGTAATACCACAGTCTAAAAATACTTTGTTACAATTAATGCATTTCAAATCTTACTTACATAAAAATTCACAGGTATTAGAAAGAAAATCTCTCTGACTAATAATTAGTGATGCCTTAATGTTTGTGTAAGCTGTAGTTGCAGCTGGTAAAGGCTGAGCTTATTTCAGCTGCTTTTATACTGCTGGATAGCTTAATCTGTAAGAACATATCAGAATGTATTAGTTGATTTACATTTCATATTAATCTGAATCTGCAAAGTAACTAGTAACTAAAAAGTACAATGTTTTACTCCAAAAGGAAGTGGAGTAGAAGTATTTGTAACTTAAAAGGAAGTAAACTGCAATTATCTCAAAACTGGATTTAATTACAGTACTTGAGTAAACGTACTTATGTTACATTCCATGACTGCATACATGTACATGACAACCATGAGTTCTTTGTCTCTCACCCTCGCTCTCCAGGTGGGTACGTACGCTCGAGGGATCCTTCAGGTTCGCTACCCAGTCTGGCCTCGATATGGCAGCTTCCTGGAGCAAGTGTCTGATGACCGTCACCTGACTGTGGCCACGCTGGAGGAGCATCCCTTCGTCATGGTCGAGAACGTGGACCCGGGCACTGGCACATGTGTCCGCAACACGGTGCCCTGCAGACGCCAGTCCAACCGCACAGAGAGGTACACACAGCAACTCCAACAGCTTGTTACATCTGCACAGATATGTAGACGTCAGCATAGGATTGACACATAAACACTCACATACAGACATAGAACCCCAATACCTTTTTGGTACTGACTGACATGTGTCTATTGTATCGAGAATCTCAAAGTAGCTGTACTGCCAGCTCCATTTACCACACAGTACCCTCTTGACTTTTTTGTGTTTTTGTTTTTTTACAGACCAGATAAGGTGTTTCACTTTGTATTGTGTATAAATGGAAAAACAACAGCTGGCTGCAGCGGCCTCACATTGTCAAACAAAATACCGAAAAAATAAATCCACATGCACATGCAACCTTCATGCATCTTGTGGCAATTAAAGAATTGACACATTTTGTGATTAAATAATGTGAACCCTCAGCAGCTGAACAAAAGTGGGATTTTAGAGTTTTAAATACAAAAGTGCAACAAAGAGAGGGAAATAGCAGTAGAATAACACTATAACCTATTGTCAAAATAGGAGTATGTTGTTTTTTGAAAGAAGATTGATACCTTACAGCCAGCAGTAAGTTAGCTTAGCGTAACATAAAGACTGGAAATGGGAGGAAACATTTAGCATGTCCAAAGGTGAAAGAATCTGCTTACCAACAACTCTAAAGCTTACAAATGAACACTTTATATCTTTTGTTTAATCAATATAAAAACCATAGAGGTGCTGGTAGGAGGATGCTTTTGTTACCTTTAGACAGAGCCAGGCTAGCTGTTTCCCCTGTGTCCAGCCTTAATGCTAAGCTAAGCTAACTTGCTGCTGGCCATGGCTTCATATTAGTGTACAGGCATGCTAGTGATATCAATCTTCTCATTAAATAAACGTATTTACCAAAATGTCAAACTACTTCTGTAATTTAAGTGTTGATGCAGAACGTGATGTTAGGGGCTGTATGGTTAGGGCCACACGTGTACCACTATAACTGTCGAATCATAAGACATTTATGGTATGTTAAATGTGCACAGATTGATTACCTTTTCATTACCCACACAACAGAAGAAAATAATTCAGCCTATAAATGTCATGTTCATATTCACTTCAGTAACTCCACATGTATCTGTATGTGTGTGTGTGTGTGTGTGTGTGTGTGTGTGTGTGTGTGTGTATCGGATATGCAGATTGCAGAGCTGACCATGGCTGGCACATTAATTATAGAAAGAGATATGTAGCGGCTGTTGTTGGACGCGATGGCACATTGATTGCCAGTAAAGAAGATTTATCTGTCCAACATGGGGACATCTGTCATAGCATGGGACAGTGTTATCCCATCCTACCCTCTTTCTGTTTCTCTTTCACCATTTCTCTGTGGCTGGCATGTCCCATTTGGACAGTGACCAACAACAAGGAGAAGGAAAGAGACAGGAGAGGGTAGAGAAGACTGCTGCTATATAAATCAGTTAATCTGGCTGTGTGGTCTGAACAGCTTCCCCTCAGAGCAGATGTTTAGCGTGATTAAAACTTTTTGTGTTGTTCATTAAAAAGCCTTTCTTTGGACAGATGATGGCTTCTTTTGCCAGAAAGCTGAACCAACCTCTCTTCCCTGATTAAGAGCAGGAATTCCACACTAATATCCAACTTTAAGAGTATGGATATGCTATGGGATATAGTATGGTGTAGCATGGCATGCAGTGACCAGATGTTAAATGTCACTATCTGCATGTGGTAGCTATGGTTAAGATAAGGAAAATATCTTGGTTGTGGCAAGTAAACAAATTGTGTACTGCAGATTCGTCCATAAGAAGGTAATTTCATGAGATACTGGGCTGTTGTACCTTTATGTGCTTTTGGCCTGGGGCTCTTTTAATGGCTTGGTCCCTTTGGTCTAATTAAGATAAATCATCATGCTACACCATACAATTATATTTTGGACAATAGTTTGCTTGCAACTTTATGGCATGAATTCAACATGTCCTTATTCACAAACTGTGGCCCATAAAGACATTTTTTTCTGAGTGTGCTGTTGAAGAGCGTGACTGGCCTCCACAGATCCCTGACCTCAACCACATCCAACACTTTTGGATTGAACTGGAATGCAGACAACCAACCAGGCCTTACCATCCAACATCATTGTTAGACCTTACTAATGCTCTTGTGGCTAAATGGGAGAAAATCCCTTCCAACATCTGGTAGAAAGCCTGAACTCAGAAGAGTGGAGGCTGTAATAGAGAGTAAAAGTCACAACATCACTAGTTTTTTGAAAAGAATCAAGCATGTTCCTTTGCGGTTTTAACAAAGCTAAACAACTATTAATTTGTGAGCACAGACAAACTACAGGTCCCATGAAGATTTACAAGCACTGCAGCATGGTTACTTACGTCATTGTAACTTGGTTTCATCCAAAGCTTTCTTCAAGAGATTTAAAAACAGCTGTCCTGTTATTACAGACATGTCTAAACTGCCTTTTTTGACGAGCTGTGATGTTTATCCCACAAAGGTCTATGGCTTATTGGAAAAGGTGATTGTTAAAGGCAGCTAAAAACAGAAAATCCCAGTCAATGGGATTTCAAATGAGGGTTTCTAACTTCTGCAACCGAACCTGGAAGTTCTGGTTTTACTCCAGCTCCGTAGCAGCATATTAATGTCCATGGTTTCAGAATAACATGAGTTTGGATCGTTTGTCGGACAAAACAAGTATATAACAGTTTGTTGGCTGCAATCGTAGCTCAGGCCATTATTGGCCATTCCTTTTCCATTGCTTTCCTCATCATTCTTACATAATCACAGTGGTTGTAACTTCACATATGCCCCTCCTCCCCTATCTGTCCTCCTTTGCTATTGCCCTCCTTTCCCTCCAATCTGAAGCCCCCCCCCGCTCTAACTCCCTCATGGTGCTTCCCTCCACGCTGCACTAGTTTCTGGGCATTTTTTTGAAGAACACACTACATAACACAACTGCTGCTAATCCTCAGAGGATACTGTACTATATGTGTGCATGTGTTTGTGTGTGTGATGAAGAGAGACGGCCCAATATAAGTGTGTGTGTGTGTGTGTGTGTGTGTGTGTGTATGTGTTGTTAGTGGAGTGTGTATAATGACGACAGGTGGCCAGCTCCTGCAGCAATTAATTAACGGTGCGTTTATCAGAGCTATTGACTCCTGTAAAAGAAGTGAGGCTTCAAAAACACTTAAAATCATCTATCTATTATCTAAAATTAACTCTTATGCTGTGGAAAATAATCAAATTAAATGTTAATTACTCGCTTGACTTTTTCTCATTCAATGTCTTGCTCATTTATTCACTCACATGCTCTTTTTTTTCTTTGGCTCTTACGCTGACTCACTGACACACTCCCAGCATGATTCAGCCCTGGTAGATTTCAGGCCTCCACATTGGCAGCTGGGTAAATGAAAAAGTTAAAAAAAAGGTTATTTTTCAGGAAATCTGTCTACCTCTTTTTCAATCTGTTTGCTTTCATTGTACTCTGTCGTTATGACTTGCTCTCTGGTATTTTTTATTGTATTATTTTTCCTTCTTTTTCACCATTTCCTGTCCTTCTCTTCTTCTACACCCCATTAAGTAGCAAGGCCACAGAGAGGAAGCGAGTGTCTCTCACATGCTACACACCTTAATGGCCTTTGATTAGAGGCCATCACAGTCACTCAGCCATCCACTGTGGGCTGTCACACTGCCTCTGTGTGTGTGAGTGTGTGTTTACAATTTTTTTTGCCATCTCTTCCGTCTCTTTGAAAGACAACCTGTTAACAGACATTGATTTTAGCTAATGAACCAGCCATCGCCTGCCCTTCACTTCGCTGCCGTAGACCATGGTCTCTGTGCGCTTGGTGATTATTTTGTACTCACTCTTTGAAATTAAACAAACAGCTTTAGTCGACAAAGCTAAAGATAACAACAGCCAAAGCTGACAGAGGGGGGTTTTGATCACAAGATGTTAAAAACAAAACTGTGTTTACTGTATGTAAGACAGTGCTTTTTCTCATTCTTCTTACAGTATTATCGGCCATTCAGAGTCCTACACCAAACTCTGCTGTAAGGGCTTCTGCATAGACATCCTGAAGAAGCTGTCGCGCACCATCAAGTTCTCCTATGACCTCTACCTGGTCACCAATGGAAAACACGGCAAGCTGGTCCGTGGGACATGGAATGGCATGATTGGGGAGGTGAGACTGAGTGCTGAGTTATTTAAAGAAGAATAAATCCCTGAATGCAGCAGCTGGTGTGACTGTGATGAGGTGTTTAGTGGCCGTCTAAAGACTATTATTAGACCAAGGTGTTTTAAAATGTTCATCCACAGATTTAACTAAAATAAATGTAGCTTTGGGCTATTGCATGGCCTAATTACATTAAAGGTAAGTTATTTGTGCGTAGCATGTTAGCTATCACCAAAAACATCAGTAAATGTTGACCTGTAGTTTTAGGACGCTACATGCAGTAACTATTCTTTATTTACCTGCTCAGCTAATTTAAGTAACATAATCCTGCTGAGGTTAGAAATAACAAAAGAATGTATTGGATTTAGCTTTATTTGGCAAAGGGGGATGCACGTTCTCTCTGGATGAATTGAGTGCAGTCTACCTGGCAGCCTAAATTAATTATAAATAGACATTAAAAGATATTTGCAGCATATGAAATACAATTTTATACTGAAATAATAACAACAGACTTACCAGCGTGCATCTGCCCATATTCATATGATTTCCACAAACATCAACTGGTGATCTCAGAACAAGAACTATTGAGATAGTAAACCATTGCCACAAAACCCCAAAGTAGATGAAACATGTCTTATTGTTACTTAACAAACATACATACATTCATGTATACAATTTTCATTCCTTGGCTGTCCAGATTGGAATAACTAGCTAGCTAGGCTATGCATGAGCAGTGGTGAAGGACCCTAGTCCTTGCTGAGTTGTCCTACATGCTTGTCCATTTTCCCTCAATCACCTGCTTAATATTGCCACCTCGTGGAAAAATGATGGATTAAGAACTGTTTTTCTCCTCATAAAAGGAGCACCAACCAATAAGTATGTTGACCAACCAATCAACCAACTGATCATAAGGTGTCATCTCTAAGACAGTGCAAAACTATCATTCATTTGGAGTCGTGTTTCTGGCCACCCGGCGAACATAAGTGCAGCATTCACTCTGTTTTAGCTCTGTTTTTGGATGATTAGAGTGGTGAGAGTGAACCACAACTAAAGCAAAGTCGCAGGCCACAAAACCACAACAATGAGCTGAAAGATGCTAAATTGCTCCATAAAGCTGAGAGGAAATACAGAGTTGAGTGATAAATATCTGTGGGTTTGTCATTACAAGCGACCTGATACACATTACATATTGTCATTTGACCCAACAGTCATATTTTATCAGCCTATCTCATATTCTAATTTTAAAATCTGAATTAATTTGTAAAGCGGTCACACAGATGTAGTGGTGTAAGTACCTCAAAGCTCTACAGAAGGACTTGTCTTGAGACTCTTGAGTAGATGCACATAGTGACTCCCCACCTCTGCGCTCCAGTTGGTGGATGCTAATAATGATGCACAGTGTCTTAAGTGACACGAGCGTTGCATGGCCAAGAGAGTTTCTTTGATGGCTGTTATCTAGGTCAGTGGTGTAAGGCCATGCATATACATATGGAGCTAATACACACTTTTCTCCCACACACCAAGCCACATCAAACACAGCTGCATCTGAAAGTAAAACGCCCTGAACAGGTGTTCCTCAGGAGAACCTTCTTGCTTGTCGTTCTGTGCCTGCAGGTGCTTTGCTCTGGGTCTGTATGTGTGTGTGCTACATTAGTAAAAGTAATTTCTCTCTGCAAAATTCCTGCTTTTTCAGAAAAAACACTCTTGAGATGCAGATGATGAGACGAATATCTTTTCATATCTCTGCAGAGAGCCATTATTAGTCATGCCTTGCTGTAGAGCACAAAGTGTTTGCTGCATTGTGGCTTCCATGTTCAAAAAGGATTGCTCATGAAATTCAGAATATGCTTTTCAGCAAAGACAAGCCTGGCAGTCCTTTGGGACACTAAGAAGCAGGTTGTGTTGTGATAAAATCCCATTCAGGTCTATTTTACAATTAGTAAGAATTATACAGTAACTAAAATAGTTCACAGAATGAATGCAGGTGTGCTTTACTTTATCTTCTGTCTCTGTCTTTTTTCTCTCAGGTTGTGTATAGACGAGCTGACATGGCCATTGGCTCTCTCACTATCAACGAGGAGCGTTCGGAAATTATTGACTTCTCTGTGCCGTTTGTTGAGACAGGCATCAGCGTCATGGTGGCCCGCAGCAACGGCACAGTTTCCCCTTCTGCCTTTCTTGGTAAGAAAAAGAATGTTTCTTCTACATCCATTTTGATTTGATTGTGCTAGTTCAAACTGGTCATAACATCCATTATCATGGAGTTTGATGTACAGAGTCAGCCGTGTTTCTGCCACCTTCTTTCTCACCACTTTTCCCCAGGATGGCCTACTTAAGCAAGTTCTGTCTCTGCAGATACTTCAAGAAACTTCCCATTAAGCTTTTATCCTGCCGATAACTGTAGCCTACAACTAAATCCCCTTACGTGCAACACACACACCTAAATCCCTTTTCCATACCCCAAACAACAAAATTCAGCACAAAATCCTGAACAGTGTATTTCTGTCTTCTCATTTTCTCATCAGTTATCCACCTACCACATATGGTGACCCCCATCACAGGCTGAGGTTTAGAAGCAGGACGTACAAAAGAGACTTACTTTAATCCGTTACGTTTGTTCCTTCCCTTCTCCTCCTCGTCCAGAGCCCTACAGCCCAGCAGTTTGGGTCATGATGTTTGTGATGTGCCTGACCGTGGTGGCGGTGACAGTTTTTGTTTTCGAATACTTGAGTCCAGTCGGCTACAACCGCAGTCTGGTCAGCGCCAAATGTGAGTTTTAAACCTCTTTGTTTAACTTTTACTGGTAAAAAATGGTACCAGTGGATGATAAAGGAGTGAATGATCACCACAGCACCATTACTACAGAGCTAATCAGGAGAAAAACCTGTATTTATCCCACAGACTCCCATGTATATCATATTTTGTTAATCTCACACGTTTTGCAATTTCTGCTGTTTTCTGAGTGTAATATGGTGAGAATAAATGTACTCATTTTATTTACTTCATCACAAAATAGCCAGAAGCTGTGAAAAAAAAGATCCATGAAATGTACTTAATTTGCATCTTAGAAAGCATTTCACAGTAAGCCTGTGTGCATTAGTGATGTGTAGTTCATGAGTAAGTAGTTCAATGAACTACTTCTTTCCTATGAACTAATGTGAACTATTCCTCTCAGAGACTGAGTAAGTCGTTCATTTGGCCGCACATGCGCATT
>JAVQJL010026670.1:0-81960 GCA_036024295.1 Nannoperca obscura | reverse complement strand
CACACACACACACACACACACACACACACACACACACACACACACACACACACACACACACACACACACACACACACACACACACACACACACAGGGACACACACAAAACAATTGGAACATCTGTTGCTTTTTATGAAGATTTGGCAGTTTTCCTTTAGTGTACAGTTAAACAAGACATGGTAATGACATGTAAAATAAAAATCCCAGCCATTAAAGGTGCAATCAGTAAAAGATGACTCTTCAGTAAGATCTAGTGGCAGCTGTAGGAAACTCTAACAACATTAGCAGATGCGTATCCTTAAGCCGGCAGCCTTAAGACTTTTGTTTGTTTGCAAATGTTGTATTGGGATTTGACTTACAAACTTTAAGGTTACCAAATGTTAGCTGGTATAACTGACACAGTACTGCAGGGGTAAGACCATAAACAACATAAAGTATCCTAATCTTAACTAAATATACCTGATTAGTAACATTTGTATTGTACTGTAGTGCTGGAAAGTTGGAGTCTTTCCTTTTTTTTTTTTTTTTACTTTTTCAGGTTTTGCAGTCTTGTACCTAATTACACATTGTGAACCTCTTAAGCCACTAGAAAGCACGGCAAACAAATAGTTTGTTCAGGTAATCTTTAAATACATTTCATTGATTTGATAAACATTTATTACTTTTCCAGTAAATACAAACCTTCCAACACTTCTGTACTGTATTTTGCAGAATGAGAGTACTCAAACATATGAAATGAGCGGAGACAATTCAAGCATTATTTTCACTAGAACACAAAACAAGCAGCCTAATTAACAACAAAGCTGCAAAAGCCTGCCCTGACAAACCCTTCAGGCAAAGTGTCTGCCTGCAGGGTTCCAGTACCTGAACTAATGGCTGAAAAGCAGTATACACCGGGGGCCAGAGGTATCTTGTTCAGAGAAAACCACAGAGCTGAGCCAAGGTTCAGCAGACGAGGCATGCACTGATATTACAAAGTGTCATCAAAGTAGAGGGGCCCTAGAGGGGAAGAAAACAAGGAAAACAAATGCTGGATAGTCCAGTGTTACCCCACACATTAGTGGGTTTGTTGACATCACTTCCATGGAAAAGGACATAATAAATCACACATGCCTTGACAATGACTCACACTGTTATACAGACCTGCTGATAATAACTGTATTATTACTGTACTGTAGAACATTATATATGGGGCATAGTGAGGTAAAGTATTGGATTATTTCTCTATTACTATTATTTCTATATTATAATGGTTAATTACCTTTAGTGCCAATAATTACATAGTAAATAAGTCATTCAGGGGTCTACCTTACTATTTGTTTCATTCAGACTAAGCACTACAAGGGACTCTGTAGTCTACATATGCAGACAGGTCTTTCCTCTCTTGATATGGAAAAGGTTATTTCACTTGTCCAAATGACAAGTGGCTGAAAGAATAATGTCAAGTCGTGGCGGGCATCATGCTCACAGTGGACACAAGAAGAGTTGACCTAGAACAGACATTTGGTAAAAAAAACTATAAAATCACCTGAACAGTTGAAACTGAGCAGTGCAAAACAGCAGGCTGCAGTGAACAGTTGCTCACCACATAACTGCAATTAAAGATAATAATACTGCGTAACATGTGGTTGTCAGAGACATCAGTGGGAGTAAAGGTCAGGCTTTTAGAAGTTGAAAGATGTTGAAAGATGATGGACTCATTAAATGTCAGTTCACACTGATGTTGTGTTTCTTATTCACACCTCCACATGCATTTCTAAAGCATCTCAAAACTGCCTTGACAACGTATAATAGTCATGTTAAAAAGTTACCATTTTATATGTACAGTACAGAGAAGTAGGACAAGTTTGATCTGTCATAGATTTGTCTGATTGGTCAGCGTCACCTAATTTGACATGGTAAGAAAAAATGTGCATGCTAATTTACATCCTGTGGTAGTTATGACCTATATACTTCAAATTTGTATTAACGTTCTATTACACGGTTGGCTAAGGTTGGGTGTATTTTACATCAAATTTGGTTTGCCTGGAGATGAAATCTTGTTAGGAACTGTGATTCTTGGGTTGTCCTTTAATGGCTTGGACTATTATATGCTTCTGGCCATATTTGAGGGTAGTTGGTGCAATGGTGTGCTGTTGAATGAGATAGTCAAACGAGTCCAACTAGACTTTAAGAGATAGTTGGAAATGTAAATTAAGATTGGCTTTCGTATGACTCGAAAAAGTGGTAAAAGACAAATGAAGATCCTTTATTTAAGTAAAAGTAGCAATACCACAACCTAATAAATACTCCATTACAACTTAAATTGCCATTAAGTAAAACAATATAATCTACATTATCAGCTGTTTTCCCAAGACAAAGAGAAAACACTGAGGAAACGACTCTGTTAGCCTGAGATAACAGGTTTAAAAAGGTTTGTTTGTTAGAAATACTCAAGCAAAATACAATAATAATGAATCTAGCGATGGTTGTATTTCATTAGTCATTGCTAACTTTGACACTTCAACAGGATAGAGACATCGTTTATGTTATTAACAACACGTGCTTTTGCTAGTGCATGTGAAAAAGGCCTATTATATTAAGTGAAGCCTTCATGCTAGTTCAACTCTCATGCTACATACTATTTGCTGGCACCTATTTTAAACACACCCTTTGAAAATATTTGGTACATTATACAGCTTTCAGTACCCACTCTTTTGCTTAGCTACTGCTGTTGTAGTGCTAATTAGCTGTTAACACATGCTGGTTGTCAAATAGTAATTCATTATCTAGCTCACCTGCAGCCGGTTGTGTATTCAGGACGACTCTGTGGAGAAGATCCCATGTTTGGCTGCTCTCCTTGCTGGAGTTGCTGCCATTCAGAGACTCTTCATCATGCTGCCTCGGTCACCTGTTGGCCTCAAACACAAGCTTCAAGCTGGAAGAGGTGTTTTCCTGTCGTGCTGCCTGCAGCCTGGGACCACAGTGACACTCCACTCTTGCTGAGACGCAAAAGATAACTGCTTCACTTCAACAAACCAGGTAAGCAAAGTATTTGGTGCTTGTTCTAGAATAGTTACATCTCAAGAGTCTTTGGCCTGCTATCTGTTTATGTGTGTTGGCTGAGAGGTACAGCTGTGTGCCTATCAACCAGCAGGTCATGTGTTCAACCCTGGATTCCCCCGGTCACTTCTCCACATGGAAGTTGATTTGGATAAAAGTGTCTGATAAATGTACTTGCAAAATGGCTGGAGTTGCGTGTGGTCACTTTCTTGGATTCTGCTATAATGCTGCTGTCATTTAATAGTAATTGTGAATGGAGTACAAGGAGTGGCTTTTTCTTTTGGTTGATATGTGGCAGTTGCATTGTGCTACTTTCACACTATTTATAGTAGTGAATTATGAGTACTCATTTGGCTCCAAAATTACTCAGAGGTTTGAAATATTATGAACTGAATGAGTTAAATTGTGGCTATTGTCTTCCAAGCTTGATTTTGTTGTTGTTGTTGTTGTTTGGGTGCCTTTGCTTTCGGCTCACTAGGAAGTGTCTCTAGTAAATACTGTAAGCCTTTTGGCTGCCTGGACGACTGTTGCCTTGTGCAGAGTTCATTCACATAATGATATGCTTGTAATATTGGCTTCATGGGAAACTCAAGGCTTCTGTAACACACATGGTAGGCTCTCACATTTTCCTTCACAGATTTCATATGCAGCTCAGCATTACAGAAATATTTCAGCTCAAAGTAATGGGTTAATGTGACAGCTTCCTGTACTATTTTGTAATAATTACATCTGAACATCTAAAGTGCTGAGTTGCTATGCTATAGTTTATGCTACTGCTACACTCAGCTGCACTTATTGCCAACTTAAACTCATATGCACGTACTTAAGGTCATCTGCTGTTTAACAACACTACATAATATTACATAAATAGATTGTGTGGTTAAAGCCATGAATCTGTACAAGTTTAACATGCTTTTGTTCAGTGTTTGCTGTACGGATTACATTTGCCTGTTTTTGGGTATCAGCTGGACAATATTTTTCCAACTCGATTCATTAGATAATTTTTTCTCTGCAATGTTTGGATGTGCTTTGTAATGGCCACATGGCAGCTGTGGCCATCACTCAGTGGATTCTGCATAATCTGGTGTCAATGTGATTGTGGCGGGGTGGAGTTTATTAGACACCAAGTCCTGAACTTGACGAGGCCAGGGCTTACACGCAGAATATCAACCTTGTACTTTCTGGATTCATATTAATCAGTTCCATGTGAGTTGGCTGACTGAAAGGTTAAGATGTGTTTCTGTACCTTTTGAACTACACAAGTGCCCCCCAGCTGGCTGCAGTGTAACAGTGTCGTTGCGCATGCGGAACTGCATGTCTGTGAGATTGAAGACTACCCTGAGTGGCTTTTGGCAGACCAGACAGTCACTGGGGACGTATTTGGGCTGCAATGTTCTCTGTAATGCTCTTCATGACCTGAACATCAGCCGGGTATTTGACCAAACACTCAGTCACACTAACAGACACGTGAAAGATTTATCTTTATTCTTTACTATAAAGAACAGCAGTTCCTGGACAAAAGGATGAAAACAGTTAGTAACCCCCCAAATTAAACCTCAGTATAAGAAAGATGGACTCTTTCAAAGTGGCAGTTAACAAAGGTTAAAAACAAAAGAGGGAGCATATTTTATGGATTGCCTTGCACCACCCTCATAAGTCAGTGAAGATCAGATAACAGCTTCCTTTTTATCCTGGTTCTCAGGAGTGAGAGGGTCGGTGTAAACACTATGAACTCCTTTCTTCACTGACCTACTTGCACGTTCAGTGTTAGCATGCTTTGGCAACTGTGGTAATCCCTTTGTACAGTTTGTACAAATTAATTGCATTAATCTTTTCTCATGCATTAACGACTTGTATAACTCTTAACTTGGAATTTTTCTGGAGATGAAAGCAGACATACTGTGGTGGTGGGTTGCTGCTTTTGTGAAGAAAACTATATCCTTTGTCATTTGTGGGCATTATATCTCAGGTGTTGTGTACTGTTTCAGCCAGGTTCTTTCACTTTATGCCCCATATGCATTGATATCACATTCATTACTGTTTGTGTCATATTATTCTTAACTCCTAGTAGTGTGTGTGTTTCTGGTATCTCCATTTGTGTTATGAATATAGAAAAATTACCATCTTCTACCTACTGAGCGGTAATTCAGAGATTTGTATTGAAGATATGTGTCTGTACTTCTCATTTTATCCTGCATGTTACACAAATATAGCTATTATCCCAGTAGAATGGCCTCAACCTTGACAAAAATGAATTATTATGATCAAGTTTGTCTGCTTTTTCTGTGTTTTGAGATCAGAGACAACAGTGGTGCAACTCACAAACACAAAGCACTGTATGGTCCTAGGGCTGGTGCGAACAATAGCCAGCAAATGTATAATGGATTGTTTCATTTATCGTAGCAAGCATAGGCAAGCAAACAACCTTATATGTCCACTTGGGGGGCTTTAGAGAGCTCATTTCCCCCAGCATACTGAGAAAAATGTAGTATTTTAGCTTTAAACCTAATAGTGTTCCTGTGCAGTTGAAGGCACCTACAGGGCAGTCAGGACTGGACCAGAGCCAGACAGCAACAGTAACCTTCAAAGTCTGTGGGCAGCAGCACTGCTTTGTTTTTTTGAAAATACTCAAGTCATG
The DNA here is from genome assembly GCA_036024295.1 of Nannoperca obscura. NCBI lineage: Eukaryota > Metazoa > Chordata > Actinopteri > Centrarchiformes > Percichthyidae > Nannoperca > Nannoperca obscura. The sequence goes on along the minus strand of JAVQJL010026670.1, from coordinate 76,279 downwards.
TTCTCATTGAAAACCCTCTCCTTTGTTCTTTGCTCTATACAAACTGAAGTAGATTAAATTTTTTTGTGATTCTTTGATCTCTTTAAGTCTATTGCTGTTTGGATATATATTTTTATTGATGTTACAAAATCCAAAGCTTGTTGGGACTTTTTGGCAGTTTTTACTCATTGGTCTAAATCATTTAGAAAATGAAATAGCTGAATTGTTGCAGAAGCTACCAGCCACAAGTTCACCAGTGCAGCTTTAAAACACATTTACATATTAGGCTCTGCAAAAGCAAAATATTACTCTCTGACAAACCACAGTATTCCAGCTTTATACCATGTTTCTGGCAGCAAAACTCCACTTCTTAAATCCTGACCCTCAAATACCTTTGGGATAAACATTTTTGCTGCCATTTCAGAAACCGATTTGGACAATGACTTACTGGTAGACAGGAATCAGATGTTAAGTAACTGTAATACAGAGGCACAGCATTTGTTATATAAATGGTGAGCTTTTGAAAATGTATACATATTAAGCCTTATTTTGTGCCTATTTCACCTGTTTTGTGTGTAATCATAGATATTGTGAGCTGCACATATTTATGTCAAACTTCACATTTTCCTTGGCTGAGCTTTGATTTGAATGTGTGCAACCTGTTTTGTTCCCTGTAGGATGTCCTCGTACTGTACTGCTTGACTTTATCCCTAACAAATCACAGTGTCAACACCACAAACAGAACGACTCGCATGCAAACACACAAAGAGTCGGACAAAAATAAACTTCAAATGAGCCTCCAAATGAACATCAGACGACTCCATGGAGATGAGACTGTGCACCCTTTTTGAGGCTGAATGTGACCAAGAAGGGCCTTTATAACTCCAAGACAAAATACAACGTCCTTTTTAATCCCCATTTCCATTCGCTACACGTCATACAGTAAGAACATGAATGAGAGGGTAACATACAGAGTCCAGTCACTGAGCATATACTGTAGAGAGCATCTTCCCAAAAAAAACACAAAGTCCACTATGTTCCCGGAGCTGTCTTTTGTAGAGGAAGTCTTTGATCTCTCAATGCGTAGGGACATGCAGTGAAATTGCTGGAGAGAGAACACAGTGTGTACAACTCTGCTTGCAGACAGCTGCTAATTCACAGTTAGGTTTGAAAAGTGCACACAAGGTACTGATCTTGTAAGTAACTCAAATATTATCTCTACTGTACGTCTTTTTAAATTACCATAACACGTAGTGTTACAGAGCTCAATGTAAGACAGCGGTATTCATCAGATGTAAAAATAAATGACATGACATATCAATATTCACAAACTATTAGAATTGATTTCACAATATCTACAAATTCACAACTTGGTAACACTATTCTGAGCAAGTAGAATGGTTGCCATTTAGTTTATAATAATTTGTTCAGTTCATCTATTTATCTACGGCTTTCTACCCATCAAGAGATTTGCATCAATGCTGTAGAGGTTATGTCGTATAAAACATAATATTTAATGCTGTACTGAATAGCATAAATATATTCCTATAGTAATATAGTCTTAATATACTGTATCTAATAGGATGACATGTTTCTGCTGAACTTAATTCTGGCCCTGTGAGGAAAAGATTTACCACAAGACTAACACAATCCTTAATGGCAATAATACAGTAGAGTCCTGTATATCAAAACTCCTCAGGAATGAAGATAATAATAAAACAATTCCTGAATTACCACAAACTCTTGACCTAATATGCCAGTTGTACATGGATAGTACTCTTCAAACTACTGTTGTATTACAATATCTACTTTTAAAGTTGATCGGTTGTCATTATTTTTGCACTACTTCATGTTTTGTTTGCTATGGCCATCAGTCTGAGCAGTTTGGATACAGAGATTCTACTGTAGTTCAGCTGCAGAGTGCAGAGGTTGTGGCTGTGTTGCTCTGGAAGTGTGTTTTCCCTCTTTTGCTACTCACAGATGCACATGATATGTAAATAAAAAAGGTAATTCTGCATATTGTGCTCAGCAAAAAAAATTAAATTATTTATTTAAACAATTTGGACCAATAGTGAAATGGGTCAAACTGGTTGTCTGATGCAAAGACTTAAATATTAATATACAGTATAATGATTGATTATGAATGATTTGGAATATTACATTCAAAAGTAACATCACAAATGAAATAAAGTCTAAACAATTCTCCTGGTAAACCGTTTTTGATCATGATGAGAAAGTAAAGATACAGCAGTAAAATATTGACAAAATTCACTTCTTCTGAAAGATGTTCCCACTTTTTACCTTTTCTATTAATATTTTGGTTGTATACCTTTTACAGTGGACATTGCTATATTGTCAAGAATTTTATAAATATGTATTGATTTTTTGAGTCACCCACAAAAAACATTTCTGAATGTGGATGGAATTAAATTTTGATTTTAAATTTGATTTTTTTACACTACTCAACAGTCCTGGCGCGCGTGAAATTGCCATGTGAATGTATCTTTGGTCACCAACATTATACAAGATGCTGATCATGTCAACTGGCTAAAGCAGCGTGGGCATACCGGTGATATTTCTGACTGAGAAGGTTGTGTCGCTCAGAGGATGACTGTCTTTGAGGCAAGTGATTTCACAAATGTAGTTTAAATACTGGCAGACTGCTGCTTCTCATAACTACTTACCTAGAGAACCTCTATCACATTACTCAGAGGAATCATGCATAAACATTAGCGGTCTGTGTCATCAGATCCTGAATTAGCAGCAGCCAGCAGGCTTTAGACACCCTCAGCAGATGTGTATCATGAATCAGTTTGTTTGAGACAAAAATGATAAAAATCAAGTCTGAAAAAGAAACCGAGTCCCTCACAATAGTCCTCACTGTAACAGAATATCAATTCCTGAAATATTTGGTTCAAAAGGTAATACTTATACTGTCAGCAGTATAATGTCTGATTGTTTATTTCCTATAGTGTTGAAAGATATTAGTCTGACATCGCCAGACCAGTTTGCAAATGTAAATTAGTCTGGAACCTCTCAGTTCATTTCCCCTTTCCAAGGGCATAATTGGATAGAGCTACAGCCAATCAGCAACAAAACGTTTAGCAAAACATTTAGCAAATCCTGCTGGACGTACAGCAAGCACATCTTTCTCATCAACAAAGTGCAGCTGTCTGTTCTTCTTTTAGAGAAAATATACCGTCCAGTTCATTTAATACTGACGCGATAGCGGATTCAGAACATTCCTCATCAGCGGCAGCCATCTTGGGTGTTTTTACGAAAATGCCTCGATGGCGCTCCTCTGTCATCGTCTCAAACCAGCCACATATAAGATAAACGGTTGTGATTGGCTCGGCCCAGTCAGCTGGAATCTGTCTGAATGCGAAGCAAATAAAACATATGTAAGAAATAAATCCTAGGTTAGAAAAATGTGGAAGTATTAACAATTGGCGCTCACCTGGTTTTTATTGTTGGTGACTATATAAAAATGGATGAGTTCCTCACAAATCTCATCCAGAGTTTTTGTCTAGTCATTGATTGAGTTTATATTATGTTGTTTTGAAAGGGAAAATGGTTTACCAGGAGATATCCATGCTGTTCCATTTGTGTTGCAAGTGGATGGCTGACATGAACGTGTCCTCTAAAGTCTCTATGATCCACATGCATGTGTGGCATGAAGACTTCTGTGTTTTGATTGGATGTAATGGTTAAAAGATTCTGTCTTCTACAATGTATAATTAAATACAAAGTCAAATGTTAAATCACTGCAAGAGTGGAGTTGGTGGGACTATTACCACCTATCACAACTTTGAATCATAAGGAAATTAATAATAATGGATAAATATCTATTGTTAATTTGCTTTTATAGAATACTGAACAACAAAACAGAATACTCAAACATGGAACAAAATCAAGAATTGTAGTTATTTGGACTCTCTAAACTGACTTTCCCTTTTCCTCATTTTGTATATTAACTGAGGTGGATGCAGAGCCTGTGTGTGTGTGTGTCCGCGTAAATCTATGTGCTACCAAATGAGGGTAAAACCACTTTCAGAACTCTGTGCCAGAATTATGAATTATTAGCATCACATTGATATGCACAAATAACTGGAGTTAAAGTGTGTTTATGCAGATGTTGCTGAGGTTATGAGTAGGTTATTAATGAGTAACTGGGGTGAACTACAGGAACATCGATACTAAGCCCTATTTCAGTGTGACAAACACCATTATTGGAGGTTGCAGACATACACGTGTACAGATTGTCATGCATTAACCTATGATTGGCACATTGTACATGGTTTGTGTGATTAACACACCTTTTTAAAGAGGCCACAACACTGTTCACTCATTCTCCTATGCTTACCACTGCAGAGATCCAGTGCATGTCGGGGTCTAAAGTACAGTGGTCATCAAAGAGTCTATAGTTAAGATAATGCAAAATATCCAGAGTGCATCTGGCAAAAAAGCAACAGAAATTGCTTTAGATTCATATAGTGTCTGTATAAACACAGCAAATTCACACATAACAAAAATACAGATGTCGCATACCAAACGGAAACCAAAAGTTAGAGACAGTTGTCACAGCTGGAGACAAATCTGATTTTGCAAACCATCACTCACTTGTTGGAAAAAAACTCAGTTTGACCATTAGTTTGCTCTGCAGTGTGATCACAACAATTACATTTAGTTAATTATTTTATTGTTAGACAAATCAGTTCATCTTTTTACTGATTTGACAGCATGTTTCAGAGTAATAGTCTCCAGTGATGATGGTGTCTCCGACATTTGTTTAAAAATACTGTATGACTGTGACATATTGGCCTTTTGTTGTCTACTTCAAAACACAAAAACAGTACAGCAAATGTAGACAATCAAATCAACACCAATATACTTTACACAATCAAGTATAAAAGGGCAAAAGTACAACATGAATCAAAATCTTGCTTATGACTAAGCAGAAAAATCATAATGGAGCCAAAAACAGCTATAGTGACTGATGCAGAGAAAACGAAAGAAATAAAGGCACCCAGGTGCCTGCCCACAATGTGCTTAAAGAAAGTGTGTGGCATGATTTAATGTATAAAACATCTAGTGTTATTTGCATTTCCATGGAAAATGTATAATAAACTGCGATTCAGAATTGGACTTCCGTCTGAGGTAATGGTGGTAGTTTGTTTTGACTGCTCAGCTCATGGAGACACCGCGCCATCAGCCAAAACATAAATGCACATGATAATTGTTCTGCACTACGCTGGATCCCTTAATCTCTTTGCTTCATCCTTTCACAGGCCGAGGTCTGTTAACCTTCTACACTAATGTGCAATTTTACACTCGATGCCCATGCCCATGGGCCGTGGGTGTGTGGGTGGGACACAGCCACATACTGCAGTGTACGGAGCCTGTGGTCACCAGTTTGCATGTAATATACACACAGGCTGTTGTGCATATGTGTGCTGTAAATGCAAGTATGAGCATGTCAAAGCCTTTTACTTTATCATGTGTGTATTCACCAAGGCACATAGCTTCTCTGTCAATGAACATACTCAGCCAGTTAAAACAATAAGAGCTACTGGACTAGAAAATGTACAGGCAGCCCCACGAGACGCGAAAGCAATTCCAGATGATACTGCATTGGGTCTGTTGAGATTCAACGTGAGCTGAAGGCCAGACGCTGACGATTATTAATGATGTTCCTATGGAACTATACAGGCTGCCCCCGGCTAACGGGGCACAGTAAAGCAACCAAGGAATGGCTCTTCTGGCGTTTGTCTGATGCATCACTGTGTGTCTGTGTTCGTGCGTGCATGCGTTCGTGTTGTTAACTCGATGGATGTGTCAGAACCTTATCATTGGTAATGAGCTAAAATGAAAACTACAAAGGCATGCTTGCTCTAACTTATTATAAGCAAAGCGCAAACATGTCAAAACATAGTGAAAGCACAATTTTACTACTCTACAAAACGGCAAGCAATCAAGATACAGCAAAGGGGAACAGGGAGCAGGGCTAGAGCTAAGTGCGGAGGGGAGAAAAGAAACGCTACACAAACACAGTCTGATGTGAGAATGTGCTCCCTCCAAGGTCCACTATGTATATGTGAATCTACTGTATGGTAACATTTGCCTTCCATGCATACAGACGTTCACATTATCTAACTCTCAAGAAAGGACAGACACACAAAATGTACGCGCACACACACACACACACACACACACACACACACACACACACTAAGATGGAATAGACTTAGCCTCCTGAAAACCTGTCTACCCTCCAATCCAGATCAAGCCTAGCGTTTGGTCAAATTCAGTTTAGGTTGTTTGCCTTCATGATAGCGGGCTTTCTGTTGACATATGTGGCCCAGTAGCCTAAGTTGAAGATGAAGAACAGAACTGGGAAAATTATGCGTGATATCTTGTCCACTTTGCTGACACGGTTGTAGGACTTCCTGGCCTCCATGTAGGGGTCGTCCATTTTATGGAGATAGGAGTGTTTAGCCGACGCTCCAGTGGCACTCTTGGAAATGGTGGTTAAACCTTGGTCTTTTGCTACGTTGATGGCGTAGGTGGTTCCAACAATGTTGAAGGTGTTGTTGGCCTTTTTGGACAGAGTCGCAGATTCTCTTCTCTGAAAAGGAAGAAGGCAGTAAAGTAAAGGTTGTCAGGTGCGAAGTACCAGACTCAACAATACTTCCATTTGAACTCATAAAGAGGAAATAGAAGCAACACCACGAGACACGACACACACAAGAACAAAACAAAAGCCTAACCATATCTTTAATCCTGGCCATGTTAGCCTGAAACGGTTCCTGAAAAGAAAAGTAGAAAAGAAAAAAAGTTTACCAATTATATTAAAATTACCCAACTTACATACTCTATTCATCAGTATCTAGCTGAAAGTAATTTTGAACATTTTATACTATTAGTATTTTCAATTAAATCTGCATCATACAAATCTGGATTGCAGAAAAAAAGGTCATGATAAAAATTCATGACAAAATTATCAGGCTGGTAAAATTAAAGAGTGCAGGAACAATTATATTTTGCATTATTGCAGAACCAGGCTGGCCTGGCATCTGATATTGCTAGCAGTAGCAGCACAGAGCAGGATTAGAAACAAAGTAAAATAACAGTGCCTGAAAACATGTCTGACAAACTGTATCAATGAGAGCCAGGCCTCTTCAGGCAAACAGCTTGCGATAAAACAAACACGACAAAGGCTGAGTGTGATAAAGCTGGAGAAACTGCTGTCTTCCTACTACTAGAGAGAAATCATTAGACTGTCTTTCATATTGAAATCACACAGGGAGATGGGATTTTATTTGCTAAATTGGTGCACTCAGATAGTTAAACTTGCATCACCAGAGGATGCTGTCAGCCTAAAAAGAGCACAGTGCAATGCACACGCTAAACGTAAGGGAACAAGTAGGGCACCAAGATTGATCACCGGGCAGAGTTTTTTTTACTTTCCTGTGTGGCATGCAGTGTGTGCGCCTGTACTGGGATCACTTTTTCCACACTATTCATCCCCACTATGGCCCCTTTTTTATAAGATCTGCAGCAAAACATTAGCGCTGAGTGTTTGACTTTCAATGCTCCCTGTTTTTGCTTTTGCTTTGAGCCCAGCTTTAATTTCTGCTCTACTTTTTCAGCTTCATTTAATTTTCCTTCCTTTTTCCCTTTTGACGTCTTTCAAATTAGCATAACTAATGTCCCCTCTTTCCCCTCCTCTGAAATGCTTCACGTGGATCTCTCTCGACACACAGCTCATCACCAAATATTTTGTTTGGTCTCTCTCCTCACCAATGGAGGCAGAAGAATTGTGACAAGACGTTCCCTGTGCTCTGCTCTAATGTGCACAGGGAAACCACTCTTGAATGTCAAATGTGACAAGCAGTGCAATATTATTAGCAGTAGAAATCACAATGATGTAATGGTATTGTTGTCAATTTTCAGACCATCTGTCCAAGGGCATGAAGGCAGCAGGACTGGAGGGGAAACACGTTTGCGAGGATGATTCTTCAAGCTCCTCTGCAAAGGTTGTGGAGAGCTCACAAAGCCCACAGACAGAGTGGACTGCATTAAGCAGAGAATTGGCGAGCCGCTGCCTGAAGGGGACTATCTCAAGTCAATTAATACAGGGGGAGTAAGAGTCGCTCATGCCCACTGGATAACCAGATACTTTCCCAGGATATTGATTCGTCCACGTCTAACACCACCATGTGCCTCCTCTATCACAGCGATGGCTGACATCAGCAGGAAAAGAGAATGGCTGCTATAACATGTAATGACCTTAATCGCAGCCCCCTAATTTTTCGTTCCTTGGCAATCAGGATGTTCTTTGCCCAGTAACCTGAAAAACGAGCCAACCAAAGTCATTTTCTGTCACTATTTAGCTTAGCTAACCTCTGCAGTAATTTATATGTTCTAATTATTGGGAAAGCCACATGTGGCATTGGGCTGTCTGAAATTTTTTTTTTAAGAACCTAATGTGACACAGCACATAATTTGCTTCTGGCCAAAGATTCTTGCGCACTATTCAAAGTCATTTGGCTAGCTGCAGGCACAAATACCCCCCCGAATACAATGCATCTATTGACCTTGTCTTTGTAACTTCTGCAAATTGTTGCATCACAATTTCTTCATGAGTGTGATTAAGTATCCTGGGGGTATTTGTGCCTTGCTGTCCTGCTGTTGGGAGCCCAGTGTGTGCATGTGTGCATGTAACTGAACCTTGTGACAGTCTGTCCCTGTCTAATATTGGAGATGAGGTGTTGGCATATTTAATAGCCTCAAGTATGTGAGCATGTGGGTGTATAAGCGTGCAGACCGTGTTTAGGGAGCCACAATGTCCGGGTTCTTGTGAGATTCTTTGTAAATCTGGTAGCTGTAGATGTGATCTCATCACTGCAGGTTGTGTTGCAGGTTAATTAGTGTTAATTAAACAGTCTTTTCTTGTTTCTGTGTTTATCTTTTTAATTTCCTTTTTTTCCAGCTCAAACTCTCTTCCTACAACAGCACATCACTTACAAACATGCATCTGCTTTTGACCAGATATTTAAAAAAAAATCTATTTGTCATACTGCAGCACTGCACTGGCTACGTCTTTGCATTCAGGGTTGATGGTGCTAATATTTAATAAAACTAAGTTTAGGATGCTTATTCAGACGTAACCACTTCCTCTTGCTTTATTCCAAAGGTTAGTCCTTGTCACAGCAGTCAGAGGAAGCTTGCCGAGAAGCAAATAATCGTGCAGATCAACACCTCCAGTTCAACAACAAAGGCGTGGAAAACATTGCATCAAAAAACTTAATTACAAGATTCCTCCAGAAAAGGCGGCTCAGGTTTTCCCCCCCCACTACACTTCATTTCCATTCATAACTTAGCTGCAAAAAAGTTTTGTATGCTAGCAAACGCTGCCGTAGCAGCTTCCCTGTTGTTCAGTAAAGTGAGCAGCAGTGGGATGCTGAAACGTGACTGCTAGGAATGATGATGATGACAAGCTGCGTCTCCACCATTTTCTCAGTAAACGTAGTCAATTGTGCTCCAGCAGTGAAGCCCACCACACAGTGAGCCAGTGCTCCTGTCTCTGCTGATTGAAAACAGCACATAATATCTGACACAGTAGCGTTCAATCCTGTGTCATGGAGTGCCAACAATACGCAGGCTTTCATTCCAACCAAACTGCCCACTGGCTCATTTCTGTAATGAGCACACCTTCAGCTTGGTGAAAGGAGAGCTAATTAGGTAGATTGCTTGTCAACCAGAATGTTAGGCGACACAAAAAGGGAGAAAATGGCGTAGCAAAGTAACCAGCAAAGTAAATTAGTGCACATTGACTCGTCTACAGCTCACCATTTCAAGCCAAAAAAGAAGGAGCCTGGAGGCAATGAAGTCATCGTTTGGTTCCGGCAAGAGCGGTGACTGAAACCCAGCCTCTGATGATGACTGGGAACAGTATTTTCAAAAAGACTTACTGAGCTCAAACATGCTTTCCATATCGGTTCTCTTCCTATAGGTTCCTTTTTTTATTGTCTATGTAAATATGTTAAAAGGGGAATAAAAGCATGCAGAGTCTGCTCTCCAGTAGCTCATTTAGCAGGGAGTGTGATGGGAGTGCCATGTCTCCCTCTGTGACCCCATTCTTTTTTATCTATCATGACAACAGCATGCTCAGCATAGCCCCCGAGAAGGCAGCCCAGGCTGTTGCTATTAAGACGAGGCATCAAAAGGAGGAAAAAAAAGAAAAAAAGGAAAAGATCTTCCACCCTGCTGCAATGTAATGTTGCAAATTATCCTCACCGGCTGAAAAGTTCTGTGGCAGCAATATGCATTTCTGCCAATCACTCAGAGGACCAAATGTCAAGCTATAAAAAACTGGAAAGGCTGTACTGATTGTGTCAAACAGTTTGTACATTAGTAGCAGAAAATAGATTCGTGGGCCTGTCTGTCGCAGTAGAAGAAATATGTTTCTCCCCATGTTGTGACTGAGGCTGATAGAAGTATTCCAGCATTTTATGTGCTCGCAGCAATATAACAGCTGCTACATAGCTACTACTTACCACTAGGACAGTTTCATAATGCTTCAAATGTGATTTGACCATCATTCACACCAAACCCAGAAGGTCATCCTTTAAAAGTAGTTTTACCTCTTTTGCCAGTGTTCATATGTGCCGCTCCATTTAGAATCTAAAGATGCCTCAGATTCTTTATACTTACTTACTTAAGCTGCACAATTAGTAATTTGCCTTAGCCTGCTTATGTTGTCTGTATTGTTTTTTAAAATTTGATTTAACACTCTTTTTGTGCAGCCATCTTGGCCAGGTGTCTTCTAAAAATGTGTGTAAAGGAAAATAAAGTAATTTAACATAAAGCAAAGTTATGAAGGTATGCATTTTCTAACATGTGAAAAGCAAATATAAGGTGTTGTTTGTCAACTCTCATGGTGTAAGCTATCAGTGTGACATTGTGAATCCCACATGTGGGTCTGCAAATTGTACACAAAATCAAATTTGATGCTATTCTTTGACATCTGTTCGACACCATGCAAGGATCTGCTGAGGTAAAAAAACAAACAAAAAAAACAGCTGGGCAAACCATTAATTATAAATTCAAAGGTGTAAAAATATATTTTTTTGACAGGAGAAAATCATATTTTAGTCTACTCCTCAGTCAATCAAGCCACAGTAGGCCATCAACACCTGATTCTGTCAATCATGGGAAAAAATAATGCATTTGTTCCTTTCATTGCTGGAACAGATGAGCCTCTTGGAAGCCAAAACGAATGAGTATTTTATACATTCAACCCAGGACCAAGTGTTTTAATTTCCCTCATTGCTTCTCTGATACTGTCTCAGGCTTCTAATCTATTTCATTTGATGTGATCAGTTATTAAACATCACACAAATCATGGCAAATTTAAGCGCTGGGGTTATCACAAGGAGATTATCAGGGTTTATTTATGTGACTTCTTCAGAGAAAAGCATCTTGGTAAGTAATCTAGTGTTAAATTATGCTAAAAGGCTCAGTATCCATCTGCATTTCTACTTTCCTACCTTGACGCACAGTCACTCACTATCCTACATCCTCAAACAACAGAAACAGCCCAGACTATTGACCAACTAAAACGTGTAAGCTGTGACTTATTAGATTTCATGCTTAAAATAAAAATGTCAGTCTTAGGTGCTTCACTTTAAATAATGCTCACTTTTAATCTGTGTGTGTGTGTGTGTGTGTGTGTGTGTGTTTGTGTAGTGTTCAGACTAGATGTAAGGATGCCACCTGGGGAGAATAAGCCTACACAGACTTTAGGATGAGACTTGAACATATGCTGCCATCATAAATCAGGGCCAGTGTCTCTGGGAGTTTACCTCTTCTTCTGCTCTCACTGTTCCGCCCCGCTGTCCCTGTTCCATTTGGCTGTTAATGAATAAATAAAATCTCTCTTTATAGTCTTTATAGAGTACTCCGGGCTGCTTTAAGGAGGGAACTTTCTATCAGTGTTTTCAAAGTGCAATTTGCCCTCATCGCTCCTCCAGTGTAAAACTAGGATTTATTGAGCAACTTGGAGCATTTTTAACAATCGAGGAATGACGGGGAATAATTAATCTGGAATTTACTAAACAGGAAAAGGGCAGAGAGAGATTCCTCTGTTTATTTTAGGATGATATGTTTGTGATTGTGTGCAGCGTGACATATCCTTTTATTCAAATAACATATATAAATAAGAATCACTCACCCTTATTTCCATGCCTTCTTTTTTCCCATCCCATGCCCAGCTGCGCTTGGTGAAGTAGTTGACTGTGGCAAACTCAATCAAGGCAGAGAAGACAAAGGCATAGCACACTGCCATGAACCAGTCCATGGCAGTGGCATAGGCCACCTTAGGAAGGGAGTTTCTAGCACTGATGCTCAAGGTGGTCATGGTTAGGACAGTGGTGACCCCTGAGGATGAAATGAAAACATCAGTAAACAGATTCTTTTTGAAGCAAAACGGTTCAAGTTTCAGTTTTTTTCCAACTTGGGTCAGATTTTGCATAGGTTCTGCCATCATGGCAGTTGTGAAACATATTGTTTTCTTCTTTTTAGTGATTTTGGAAACCAGTAGGTCATGTGCCACTTTGAAACAGTGTTAACTAGGACCAAGTTTTGTCCAATTTAGCTCATTTGTCTGTATTACTGTTTTGGGCTTAAAGTGTCAAATTAAAGTTAAAAGATATTAGCTAAAGGACTTCAACTTCAGCAGAACTTCAACTTCATATAATCTGTAAAATCAGAAAGCAGAGGTACATACGCCTAACTAAATTAAATGGTGCATGAACAGTATGCATGAAGTATGCTGGGCCAGTCTTGCAAGTTCCAACTACAAGGAACTAGCTTCTCAATGCAAGGTACCATACAGGATGTTTCGGCTGTATTTATGTTCAAACCAGTCTGACGCATGTGTTTCGTGGCATCAGTACACGCCATTGTAAAGTATCTAGTGAAGGTGCAAGGTCCAAAATATCTCGATTAAAAACTAAATTAAAAAATGTGTCGATAAGACCCAAGTTGTAAAAAGTCCAAATGTCCTTTCCCTTCAACACAGAGACAGACATGCTGTTGTCCTACACATGTAGTGTACGCCATCTCAAGTGCACAATTATGTGCAAAGGTTGGCTACAATGAAGCCCCTAAAATTACAACTCATGTGACCGTGAAAACAGATCTGGAAATAAATCCTTTGGCTGTAAAAAGTTGAAACTTTTGCAGATAATTAAAAATCCTTGGCCTTTAACATTCAGTGCTGCCAGGAATAAAATGTGAGTCTGACAATGGTTGCCTATCCAGCCACACAAAAGCAATCCCTTCATCTGTTTCAGCCTATTTCATCTGATGAAAAATAGATACACAATGGGCTCCAAAATGCAGAACAAGGAGGTCAACTCATTTCAGTGAGTCATGGGGGAGAAATTAGAATTTGTGACAAAGATTGATAGGTAACTATTCACTTTAAGGACAAAGATTGATTGATTTTCTGGTACAGTATTTTGCATAACTTGAATATATTCCAACATTTTAACTACGTGCTATATTTCTATTTAATTAAGGTAATTCTCCTCACAGAGGCAAAGTAGTCTTCATCAGCACGTTGTTAAAAACAAGTTTGCTGGTTAATTGCTGTTGGATACTTTGAGGACTTGGAGGTGCTTGTAATGTCAATGAGGCCATCCTTAAGCAAAATACAAGTATAAATCTGGCATTAAATCTTTATGATATTCTAAAACCTGTATTTGTTCATGCCTATAAAATCCTACTTGAAAGCCTACCAGGGAACACGAATTATAAATCAGTGACGTTACTGATGACTGTTCCAACACACAAAGGCTAAGAACACAGAAGAAAGATCCTTATTTTAACGGATCGATATGATGCTGGAAACAGCGTCTAACTTCACAGTAAATGTTTGTCATTCCATTAAGAAAATTACACTGATTACAGCTCATTTGCTCATATTCAGGAAATTCTTCTCTAAAAATTGAATTTCTTTGTGTGACTAAAATGATTTCCAGATGTGTGTTTGAGCAAAAGTGTGTGTGTGTGTGTGTGTGTGTGTGTGTGTGGAAGTGAAGGAGCTGTGGTTATTAAGAACACCAACATGATGAAAACTGTCCCCTGCTTTGTATGCAGTTCAACATCTCTCGTGCTACTTCATGCACGTGTGCTTAGTTTCCAAATCAAAATGCTAATTAGGCCTATTTAGGAAACACAGGTTAAGGGTCACTTTTTATAGATAATGCACACAGCAATTGAAAGAAGAAGCAGAAGGGCAAATTACATCTCATATCTGTGATTAAGCAGACAATGTTCTTAAAGGGATCATGTTAGATGGACAAATTGAATCCTATTAGCACATTACTCACAGCACACATATGGAGCTTACTTCTTTTTAGATAATATGCATGACCATTTAATTGTTTGTAAAATATACGATACTCCTATAAAAGGTTGTAACTGTAAATGTATTCCTACCATTTCCTTGAAACTTAACCAATTTATTATGTTCCACTCACCACTCCATCTGCAAACGTGTGATCTGACCCTTATGTTCACGGTAGCCTTAGTGGGAACATCTAATGTGTCTGGTTCTTTCTCAATCACCTTGAGCCCAGTGAGTAATAACACATCAAACCAGGCTGGCTGTTTATAGATAGTTGACAAAGCAGCTGAACATCCTCCTCATCTATCAGCTGCCACACTTCTGCAAATTCATACTTTCCAATTCAACTTTGTTTCAACTTGTCTCTGATTAATTAGTGTCTGCAGTTACAGAGGTAGGAGAAAGTCGATACTGTAATACAAGTTTTGGAAAAAATGAATGAGTCATTCATACACATGCGTCTAAATGCACCAAGCTATGTTTTGTACATTGTTATGTTAATAAGAACTTTTCTAGAGGAACCTTTTTTTCCCCCTCTACTTTGCAGTTTGCTGAATCATCTGACGATGTGAACAAATGCAACTCTGCACATTTGTTTTGCTCATATCTCATCATTTAAAAGCTCGCCCAAATAATCTAACCTATTCAATAAATCATTTAGTGCTTTTATTTTAGTTGTATTTTAAACACAAGACGGCCCTTACCAAATACAGTGCGAGCAGGAACCGATTCTCTGTTTAGCCAGAAGGAGACTTGAGACAGTATGACAGTCATGATGCACGGGAGGTAGGTTTGAATCACAAAATAGCCAATTTTCCTTTTCAAATGGAAATATGTTGTCATCACTACATATTCTCCTGAGGGAGAGGAGAGAAACATAGAAAGAGATTTGGAGAAACACACAGGGTCATCATTATTAATTACAGCCATGCCCAGTTGGGAAAAATACAAGCTGAAATATTCAAAGTAAGATTTATTAAAGTTAGAACATTAACATGAACACTTGCATCATCAAAGTAGCTCACTTTTAGGATGGTTTTCAGTTCCTTAGATGAGCGATTAAACCATGAAAGCAGAAAATGTCAGTTAAAAGACGTTGTGATATGCACTTTGTATAAAAAAAGTCACATAACTGACCTCAATTTAATTTCAGTTTAAACTAGAATCTGTTCAGAAAGCATAGCAAATGGAAACATATGAAATGACAGGAGACATATTTGATTAGAATTTTTTGGTTGCAGATTCGACTGTACAATTGTCCTTTCTTTGAAAGGAGTGAGAGGTCATGGCAAAGCAGCACCTGCGCTATTCCTCATGTGCTTTAGGGACAATTATGTATCTGAGGAAACCTTGAGTTGAGGTACAAATGTTAATATAAAAAGGTACTGGAGGTCAGGAAACAAAGTTTTATATAATACCGTTGCCAAATGTCAGTTCTTTAAAAATGTCAACAACTCTCTGAACATCATTATGGTAAAAATTGTAGTACAAACTTCCCTCTTCACTTGAATTCTTTTAATTATTTTACCCCGAATGTTTTCAGAGCCACTTTTCAAGCTAATGCCAAGCCTACTGATTCTCAAAATACTGAGTGGAGTATTCCTTTAGCTAATTTTCCTGTCCTGGTCTTTGCTGAAGAACCTCTGCCTACGTCATTCTAACCCTTGATATTGAACATTTCCTTCAGCTCAGATTTTGTCACTAACGGCAGCAAAGCACCCCTAAGCACCAGCTCTCATTGCCATGTCTGTAATCTGTGTTGCAAAGATATGAGAGAAACAGCCTTTATTCCCCCAAGGTGTTTTTTCAGGAGCAGATTCTAACCAGAGCTGAACTGGCTCAAATGCTCCCATTCCCTCGGCTCACTGTAGTCCATTAGGTTTCAAGTTGAAAGAAATTAGATTTTTTCATAGCCACAAGCTGAACCAGTTTATGAAAGCAATGTCGTTGACTCCACCTTAAATTTTGATACTTGTAGCCAGACTTTAGTTGCTCTTGTTCCTTCAAAATACCTCTGCTATTCACTTAAAACCACTGAACAGCACAACAATAAAGATGGGCTCAAGGAAAGTGTCCTCCGTAGAGTTACAGTGTTATTATTTCAACAGCTTTCAACACACGTTCTGCTTCTTAGGAAAGCGAGCTGAGTGCCACCAACAAACGCGGTTTCATGGAGGGTTAGTCTCCAAACACAAGTGAAGTCTGACAGATCTTTGTGACTCTGTAGCTCACCAAGCAAACAGCTTCACTGCAGAGGTTAAATCACTTAAAATGGAAAGCCAGTGTGGCTCAGTTGTAAGCTATGCACTTTTTCAGTAATTACCAATTGCCCCTCTGAAGCAACCTTTTATCTATAGCTTTGCAGCACTTTATCCAGTCTTGCATTGTTACCTAAAGCTGGTGATTGATGTTATATTGATGTTATTTACCTTATAGATTTCTATCAAAATGACATGGCAACTTACAATTTCTTGTAAATGATAACTACGGATAAGCATTATAAAACACAACACTTTGTCTGAGGTGGTTGAACTCTATTACCAGATAATTGCTGTGAATTGTGTCGTTGTTGCTAGCGTATGTCAGTACCCAGCCCTTACTTTATTTCATCCTTTTATGTTAAACGTTAAGTCTCCCAGTAGGGAAATAAAGAGAAGGTGATTTGACTGTGTGGTTTCTGCAGCCGTTTTTATTGATGAGATTTTAAGATCAAATGAATATGTGATCAAAGGTATGGGCTTGCAGATTGCACTTTAATGTTGTGCTTATTAAAGTTGAGTCTGGGATATAGCCCAAAACAGAATAAAAATAAGACTTTCACCTCTGGCACACCTCTTCATATTATCTTTGTAAATATGCTGAATGGTTTCCAGAAAACTGATAAGTCATCATTTTCTCGATGGAACCAAATAATTCATGCTGAATCTAAAATGACAGAAACTGGAGAAAAGTGCAGACTGTGAAAAAACACACAAGTGCCAGCGTATGTCAACGGAAAAGGATGGCAATTTAATTTACTACAAATCGTATGCAGACAAAATGAGAGTTTGTTTCAAATGTAGGAGTTTCATTCCATGATACACTGCTTGCAGTTTCCTCCATCATAACAAAAGCTGTCAAGCTGCTGTTAAATTTTGCTTGGCTGACCAGCCTGTGCATGTGTGGCGTGTTTGACTGAATTGACAGAATACTGTACACTGCTGTCTGGGCTGAGTATAACATAGTGTACCTGTGCTGGAACTGATGGTTTCTTTGCCAATAACGTGTCCCAGTAAGTCATACTGGTTCAGCCTGGAACCATCTTCTGCAACAGCAACAGACCTCTCGTCTCCCTGGGTCCACAGGTAGATCACCTCGTTATTGGTGTAAGCATCTAGGCAACAGAGGGTAAAAAAAAACAGTTGAAAACATGGATTAGAAATTACCATATGAAAAACAAATTTTTTCTCTTATCTGTCCATGTTGTAGAGCAGATGATTACCATTTACTACAGCAAAAAAGGGTGCAGCAGCTTGGTATTGAC
Organism: Nannoperca obscura; assembly: GCA_036024295.1. Taxonomy (NCBI): domain Eukaryota; kingdom Metazoa; phylum Chordata; class Actinopteri; order Centrarchiformes; family Percichthyidae; genus Nannoperca; species Nannoperca obscura. The sequence goes on along the minus strand of JAVQJL010026670.1, from coordinate 58,361 downwards.
GTCAGAAAATAACGAGTTCAGCACTTTGTTGTTTTCAATACAGTAGTGAGAGAGCGATTCTTAGTTATACACAATGTCAATCCAGTATTGATCAGGCTGATAGATTTTGGAGGCTGATACTGACGTCAACATTTAAGAGTTAAATGGCCAATATTCACATTTTAGCCACACTTGCAGGATCTCATGACTTCTAATCCAGAGCCACCAGCAGGTCAAAGTTGTCACTGTGAAATATCTCCACATGCAGGAATATGTTGAGATATGGAGATGGATTACCACTAAATTGTGTGCAGACATTTATGGTTCTACATGATGTAGCATCGTGATTTTGGTAATTTGACTTTTCCTTTAGTGCCATCATCAAGTCAGATTTTTTACTTTTTTACTTTAGTAGTATTAGCTGCAAAACTAATGACATTCCCATCAGCCTCAGCTGTACTTTGTGTTTAGTGCTATTAATAAGCAAATGTTAAATGGTTCTTGCTAAACATAAGTAATTTACCATGGTCATTGTGAGCATGTTGACGTGCAGCCTCACAGAGCCACTAGCATGACTGGACACTGTTAGGTAAGAATTACATTTTTTATAGGATTTTTTAATAAGAATCGCAACCAAGATTTTTCAATTCAATTTTATTTATATAGCGCTATATCAAAGTTAAAAGATAAAGTTATCTCAGGGCACTTTTTTGTATAGAGCAAGTTGAAACCAACTCTTGCTCTTGCAATATGGAAGACATGTAATGATTTATAGATTTAAAAAAATCTAATTGTCAGTGGTCTCTGGTGGACAAACTATGTACAGTAATAGAAAAGCTTTCTAAATTTCCTTAAAAATATCTTTGAAATGTCTGTACTGCAATTTCTTGTTAACGGCTGACATAAATGCCATTGCTAATATATCTGCAATAAGCTAGTATTGGCTGCCATCGGCCCTGGCAATTTATCAGTCTAGCTCAAATAAACAGCAGCGTGATAATCATCCTTTAATTATGTTTTGAATTATGTCCACATGCTTGAAAATCATTGATCTATAACGAGTATCATGAATATATTTTCTAATTTAGTGTGTTAAATGCATAGACCTTTTTGGCTCATCTTTATCAAGGGAACCCTCACATCAAGCCAGTGGGTGACTACTTTTGCTATTTTGCTAAAAGAAACAGTAGTTATGACCATTATCCCCTCTAGTATCATATTCCTTTTGGTGAGTGTAGTTTGAGTTCTCGGAAGTTTTTCCATGACAGGAAAAGCATCTAACACCTGCAGAGAACAATCACCACTGTTCTGCAGTGAGATTTTTCTATTAAACTGTTTTTTTTGTAGTTGTGACCATCTGGACTGACTTACAACTTCCAAATTTTAGGGGACAGGCATGCGCATCCATCGGAAAATCCTCCAGGTGCATGGGGCACTCTGCATGAATGGTCAACCTAAGGGGATGGGGGGGGGGGCAGAGGGAGAGACAAGGAGAGACAATACTTCACCAGGCTGCAGTATGGTTGAGGCGGCTGTTACAAACACATCATGACATATGTCACCAGAAAAAAAACAGAGTGACCAAAAGGAGCTCCCGGAGAAGGAAATCAATGTCTTTCTTTGTTTTTTACAAGACACAGTAACCACTTTATACTCCAGTCATTTTAAAGCCACAGTATGCATGTCTGAAGACCGACTGGATGACATTGCACTCCAGAGTTTATTTAATTTGATCAGAAAACACAAAATGCACAACCACAAAATGCAGTAAGTAAATACAGAAATGATGCATATTATCTCACTCATACATGTTTAATTAACATGGAGATTACATTCACTGAGCTCAAACAACACAGCAATCCATAAAACCATCCTACAGTAGACTGAGTTACTCATAAATGGACCACAAACTGGGTTACTGTAAATCATTTACAACAATTATAGTCCATGCATCAATCCAAAACTGGATTATTTGACCAACTGGGATAGGAACAGAATACCTGAGAAAATAAATGTAGTCAGTATATGTGTAATTCTGATTTAAAAACTGCTTCAGCTATACTGAATATAGTATGATTTCTTCTACAGTTTCATGTTTGTATCAGTCATTGTATGTATTGTATGCCTTGGTAGCATCTTCTACTACTACTTTTGTATATCCTATAAAGAGCATAAAAAGTAATTGAATTACTAGATTCAATTCAGTGTTCCACATAAAAGTTTATTGCAGCCACAGTATTAGAACTAGTAACATAATGGACCCTTTCTACAGACAAACTTCTTGTTTCTCAGTAGCTCCTTGTGTTGCACAACAACCCTACAATCCTTTTTTTCCCTCCCTCTTGGCAGCTCTCTGGTGCTGCTTCATTGCTGATAAGTGGCTAGGTAACTGCACAAATGAATGCAATGCAACATAAATCAAAAGGGAGCAATGCACTGCTGCATATCATAAAGCACTTAAACTAGCAACTAATTGACTTCATACTAGTTCCTTAACTGTACTGACATTCTGGCAGAAACAAAGAAATCAAATTAATTAAATAAAATATTACAGATAACAGAATTGGAATTACTTTGATGAAAAACAACAAAGCTGTCTGTGCCATGAAAAAACTTGATATTAAGAATAAAGGAAACAAGACTAAGAGTCTATTGCCAGGCTAACAGCTTGTGAGGCTGTACTTGGCATATTGGTGCTTTGAGCTAAATGCATGCTAACATGCTCACAATGGCAATGCTAGCATGCTAATGCTTTGCAGGTGTAATGTTTACCATCTTAATTTAGCATGTTAGCATGCTAACATTTGCTAATTAGCACAACAGCTGAGGCTAAAGATAATTCCATTAGTTTTACAGGTCTTGCATAAACAGAAATTTTGACCTGATGGTGATGCTAGATGAAAATGTAGGATCAGTAAATGATTACCAACCATCCTGAGGTACCAAATTTCATGGCAATCGATAATAGTCAGAATAGTCGTAAGAACATTTTACGATAAAACTAAATTGTCAACCTTGTGGTGCTAAAGTCTGTAAGATTTGGGGACCATGAAGGTCAATGACAACATTTTATGGCAATTCATCAAATAGTTGTAAAGGTATTTCAGTCTGGACTAAAATTACTGAAGTTAAAGTCACTAGCATAGCTAAAAAGCAAGATCGACTGCCAATATTTAGTTTTATACTGAACATAACATATGTCGAAATCCAACAATATTCAAAAAGTCTGTGCTTTAAGGCAGCATTGCAGCAGCTGTAGTTGCACAGTACTTAGTCATGCATTATTGGTCCAGTGGATCCTGTTTTGTTTCAACATTCTCACTATATCCCCAAATATGGCATTACAGTTGTATTTGTTTTTGGTTGTTCATAAACTGTGAAGTCCAGTTTGGGGTTTTGAGAATAAAAACATTCTTGCAAAATATTTCAACCAATAATATATGTAAAGCACTGTCTTTGATGAGTACATTGTAATCTTTTCATAAATGAATATTCTCGATCAGGGAGACATAATTGCTTCAGTAACCATGGAGTTTGAGTTAAATTGAGGTGAACTGAGAGTGAGAGATAAATGCTCTTACACAAAAACAAGACTGCAGCAGCACTGGCAGACAATACCAGCTCCCTCAATTCAAAATAATGACGCAATCCTGCAGAGCAGAGTAGAGGCCTTCACAGCATTTGTCAGTTCAGATGCTGTTGACGTGCTGATTAAATTGGTTTAGTTGTTCAGTGAGGAGTAGGAATCAACACAAGCTACTATGGTGATGCACGTCAAACTAAACTTCCTATAAAAAATTTGATGGATTTATATTCTAAAGCCTAATACCTGTGAAGTGTGCTCAGGCAAATTCAAGTTATCAGCCTCTCCTTTGGAGTGTTACCAAGGGCCTCAAATAATACAGTCACATTTTTGTTTAGACCCCTTCAACTAATCAGCCAGTGCTCCATTGTGAAGGTAAGGCAGCATGTAAATTGAACTCATATGAAATTCTTGCACTTACACTTATTAAAAAACACATTAACTTTAGGATTTCTTATATTTTGCATGGAGTCAGTGAAAATAGAAATGGTCAAAAATAATAATTTGTAGCCTTTAATGCCATAAATACATCACAGGATTTGATAAAAGCCCATTGCAAATGCAACACAAAAGATAGCGACTTCACACAGTATTGATTGTGGCTTGAAAACTGAATAGAGATGTAGCTTCAAACTGGATATGTGATGAGCAATAAGCTGCTTCCAAAAAGGTTTTTTGCTTTTGTCTGACAGGTTTATCATACTTTGCTTCATCACACATCTTCGGCATGTTACCACATATTTACTTGGTACGTAAACGCAACAGTCCCTGTAATACTCCATTAGAGCAGCTTGGATGCCTTTCTCAGCCTTGGCTAGAATTGACACTACATCAAATCTACTCATGTGGGACCGCAAAATAAAATTCTTTTCACTATTTCATTTTCACCCTTGAAAATCAATACTGATCTTGTGGATGAGCATCATAAGAATATTTATTTTCAAGCTAATCAAGGCTCCAATGCAAAGCTGCAGAGAAGGCTGACTGACAGATTCAATGATTAGCTGGGATGAAACCAATAACTTCTTTTTGCTTCAGACCTATAGATAACTGCTGATGCTTTTTACAGTGTATATTTTAGGCACGACATATGCACAATGGCTCCCTTTGATTAAGGGATTATTCATTGAGTGTTCTGTGTGTCTGTGTGTGACTGGCTGCACAGACAGATGAAATGATTAGAAATGATCCAGGTAGCCGCTACACTAGCTCTGCACAACATTATTTTGAATCCCTTGACCTTTTATCAAGCACCACCATGAGACTGACATATGTGGTTTTAAGTGAAATATCTCAACAACTGTTGGATGAATCGCCATTCATTTTTGGTACAGACATTCATGTCCCACTCAGGATGAATTGTAATAACTTAATCTCTTGACTTCTCATCCAGCACCATCAGCAGGTTAAAATGTCAATTTTTCCAATGCTTTGATTAAATACCTGCATACCTACGATGTTATGTTTGGCTCCGGTCTCAGTTGGAAGTTCAGTCTGTTGCTTGTTCAAGCTGCTATGCTCATTACAAAACTAGGCCTATACAATCACTGTTTTTAAGTTTAATGATGAGCGATGTTTCACTAAGCGTTTAACCTGGCAGTCACATTGTTATACTTGCAAACATGCTAACCTAAGATGGTAACATGGTAAGTTATTCTGCTGACATTAGCATTTAGCTCAGAGCACTGCTGTGTCGACATACAGCCTCGCAGAGCCACTATCATGGCTGTAGTCTCTTAGTCTTGTTAAAGTACAATATTCAACAACAAAGTGGCAGAGTTGACTGGGGAGTGTCTCACCTCATTGTGTAGAGAAGCGTGCCATTGTCGACTAGTCGTAGCAGTTTGTTAGGAGTCGTCATGTTGTGGGCCACAGATTTCTTCCCGTTGTGGAAAAAGGTATCAGGAGTCCAGATCTTACTGGCCAGGAGGTTGTTGAGGGGTAGAACTTGCATGGGCCCGTCAAACTTCAGCCTCTCGTCCCTCCAACTCTGACGAAAGAAGACATCGATGGTGTACTCCTGAGGGCAAGAGAGAGCAAAACAGTCAACAGAGTTGGCACATGACACCGGTTAGATAGAGGTCGTTCAATTGGTTGCATGTAATAATAATAACCCATGGCAGACATTTTGACTTGTGAAAGCAGGAAAAGCACAGGACTTCAATGTTGTTTGCATTAAATTTAGTTGAGCCAATTCTGGGGCTGTAGTATTGGGCATGCTCAGTCACTGACTTACTGGGACACCTGGAGAATTGTTATTACTTACACCTGTGCTTTTCCTGCTTCCTGTTTTACCTGCACAACGTGCCTGTTGTGAATATAGCCTATTGTTTTGCCCACAGAATGCTAATGTAAGAGTTTTAGGGACTGCTAGTATATGGAAAGTTACATGAGTACGAATATGCAAATATTTATTGACATATTTTCAGTCATTGTGGTCATTTTGAAACAGATGCCATGACTGAAGGGAAGAACGCTAATCCACAAATTATTCAAAGAAAAAGAAAATCAAAATTCGACTTATTTTTCTTATAACAAATAACTCAGAAGATTTGTTGTGGAATCATCACTTGTGGCAACTGTATGTGAACCTGTCAGTCATAATTTTAAATAAGAGGTACACAGCTAATGAACGGAAAAAAAGGGCAGACACAAATGTAAACTAGCCAGCCATACAAGTGTATGTGTCATACCAGTTATTGTATATTATGTTTTTAAGTTTTCTATTCATGCATCATGTTATAAGTACTCTGTTAACAATGTAGTGTTTATGTTTCAAAGACTAACCATGGACGGCGTCACAAATGAGCTTCAGCAAAAAACCTTGTAATGCATCAGTTTCATGTTTTATTAATATGCAAACAGTCTTTCTGTGTTGCCACCAACACATGGAAAAGTCAATAAACTAAAATCAGGAAGTAGTCAGTCAAAAGGAATTTATTTCACATTATGCATTCAATAGAATTTGGTGTCCTAGCAACAGACTTTCCCTCATCACTTGCGTACAGCAGCTGTGCAGATGTCTTAACAGAGTGAGATGGAAGTAAGCTGTTGGTATCTCACGCAACAGTACACGTTATTGGTGATCAATAAAAGCACGGCATATGTGTTTCTTCCCCATTCTCTTAGTGCTTTTGCTCGAACGGTGAGAGCAAGGGCTCGCGTACTGTACTGCTCACCAGTGAGCTCTAATTGAGTGAAAAACAAAGTAATTTCTCAGTGGCTTTAACAACAGGAAGCCATCATCCTCAGCAGGAGAGGTGTACAGCTTCCACTCAACACATCAACAGGGCTTCTCTAAACAGCGCAGGATGGACGTCTGTTAATCGACGTGATTGACCTCCCGACGGTCTGCACACCTGCAGTACCATAAAATATTTACACTGCATCTGTCCTCATGATGTTGCTTTTAATAAAGCCTACAGAAAGCTTCACAGACATATAAAAACAAATATGTGTGACAAATATGTTTCCCTCAACCACTTCTTTCTTCCAGCTATTGAGTAAGATTCCTCATTTAATTTCAGTCTCTGTTCAGTAAAATCTAAGCTGTCTACAATCTCTACACAATAGAAAAAGGTAATTTATCTACTATCTACTACGTTAATTATACCACATTGAGTTTGGTCTTGAATTAAATGCCCAGTGCAGACAAAAGAGGGCTCTCCAGGTCACAAGAAAGACAGATGAACACACACACACTAGGACACATACTATACAGTGATTTATTGTTCTGTGTCCTCTGTATCACTGACCAAAACGTTCTGACAACACTAAGAAAGTAAGTTTTGTCCTGGCAGAGAAGATTCCTGGCCCATTTAAATCTCTATTACCACAGTTATACTCATGTTATGCACTTCCAACAACACTCATTGCATCAATGTAAAACATCCAGTGATGGATAAATAGACAAAAGTGTGCTTGGCCCAGCTGGCTGAAGCCATAATTGGTTTCCTATGGACAGAATTCTCCTGTAAACATAGGGAATTAATTTGAAGATTGAAAGACAGGAATGAGGAAAAGCATAGTCAATCTCCAAACAGGGCCAAATGGCACAATCAGTTCAAATGCCAGCTGGTATTCCTCCAGGGAGAGATTGATTTCTCCTTGACAGAGGAGTCAGAGCGGAGCTTCTACCCAACAGTAGTTTTTAGATGTCTTTTTTTATAGCAGCGAGAATCACGAATGGATTTACTGTAGCTAACAACTGTCATTTAAATGACATTTTAAAACTCATTCATGGCATCTTGAATACAGAATCACTCTTCACAAATACAATACAGCTCCCTTTTGTGTGTGTGTGTGTGTGTGTGTGTGTGTGTGTGTGTGTGTGTTTGTATTGGCATCCTGCCTTTACTAGAAAGCATAGATAGAAATGATGGACACATAGACAGAAATGATAGACACATAGACATATGACATAGACATAGATCATATTTATCTAAAATAAATTACATAATATATAATATTATTTGTATTTATATTGCTTCAATTAAATTACCAACATAAAAGGAAATCCTAAACCTGACCTCTGGATGAAAAATATATTAATACCAATATAATTTACTTGTCTAGCACTGCAATAATGTTTCCTTTTATTCTTAATATAATTTGTTTAATTTTTGAAAGTAAATGCAAAATGGCCATCAGTCCAAAACCAAAAAGAAGCAATTTAAAGTTTTTTAAAACACAGAAAGTGGCAATCTTCACAATTGAAAGACTGAAACAAGCAAATGTTTGGCATGCAGTTCCAAACTCAGTTTGTCTCAGAGCCTTTCAGCATCTTCCAGGTCTTTGTTTTGGGTTTTTTTCTGCTTTCATTAGTGTCATTTCCAGACGCAGGAGGCTCCTTTCTGTGAAAAGAGAGTGGATGTCGGACTTTGATTCATCAGCTGAACACAAACATAACTCCAAATGAATGCTAATGTTGCTCTGCATATGCTCGATTTGTAACTCTTTATGAAACGTATTAAATAATAATGTGCCAATGTTGTGTTTAAAGCTATAGTTTATGCAAGTTTGGAGATTGTTTATCAAATGTTATTGATTAATATTCAGTTGATAGATTAACTGCCAGTTATAGAAATGTTACAATAAAGGGGTTACTTTCAAATGTGGTTTCACTGCTGCCCTCTAAGAAACTCAAAACTACTACAGCTTTTTGTGTTTAAGATTTATTTTTACATTTAGTGCGTGTGTTGGACAGTGATGGTGTATGAGACAGAGCGGAAACATGGGGAGAGAGACGGGACATGCAACAAAGGCTGCTCAGCTACCAGACACCCCAAGACGTTTTTTGATGGTGCAGTTTCTTGTGCTCTCTGCAGACACGTGTCCAGAATGCCTTCACATACTGTAAGCTTCAAAGTACACAGTACACAGTTAGGCTTTTGCCTATTTCAGCATCTACTGTATCTCTGAGGGGGAGAAGTTTTGAAGAAGTCAAATCAAGTTACATTTAATGGAGTCACCCTCATTGTATCATATAAAAAACACATGAATACAACACTTTTTGATGTTCTTGTATATTTTGAATCCCTGGTATTTTCTGCCACATGCAGTGCAGAGTCTAATAAACTGAAATGAATTAGATTAAACTACCTTTGTATTTAATGATAAAGAAATCACTACCTTGTCCTGTATTCCATAACTAAATGAGTCTCTATTGTTCTCAAGTGGAGATTAATTACTAAACACGTTCAGTAAATACTGTAGGATAGTCACAGCAGCGCTTCTTAGGAAAAGAACACAAAACGATATAAATAGGGTTTATAAAAGAGGCAAGAGATAGAACAAGCCTGTCACGCGCACACACACACACACAAATGTCTTTTGCTCATATGTGAGTGTGTGTCTCTGTGAAAGAAGAGCAGTGGAGAGAGGCAGCCAATCACAGAGCAGAAGTAGTGAGAAAATGATGAGAATGAAAGGAAATAAGGGAAATGATAGGAAAGGCTGATAAGGTGGCAGTTAAGGTAGGATGTACAGCAGACTGGGCTAAATGAGTCTAGACGTTAAAAAACGACAGTGTCTGGCTCTCCGATAATGGCAGGAAGGTTGTGTCTAATATCTGATAGAATATTAATGCAGCCTTTTATCTTAAATTAATGAGTTCATTAAATTATAAACATTTAGTTATTAGATCACGTTTTTATAAAATGTTTTAATTTGGTTTTTCTCAACAGATTTGGACATTTTAGTTTGCAGCCTGTTTCAGTCATTTGGTCTCTTGTGGTTTTACAGCCCATGTTCAAGCATTTTCTTTGTATTACATTGAATTATCAGGTTAATCAAATTGCATATCTGTTGTTTTTAAAACCTAATCTTTTTCCTTTTTGTCATATCTGAGAGCACATTGACCTTGACGTACAAATCTTGTGTATCTACATTAGCTGACTGGTTTGACAAGTTTCATTTAGTGCCCCTGACAAGATATATTATTGTGCGAGAGAGCAGTTTCCCCAATTTATTGTGCAGAAATATTACGTATGATAAATGTTGTGATGTCTTGTTTTTGACAGTACACAACACACCAAAGATATCATTCTGATTAGCTTGGTGTGGTTATGATACAGACCACTTCCTGGAGGGAATGTATCCATTCGACCTGGCTCTTCTGAACTCCACTCTGGGCACTGTAATGATTAGTCAAAGATTTGATTAATGTCTTAATTACTAATCCATCTTGCTCTGGGGTTGTCAATTATTCTCTCTCGCTTCGCTTCTCGTGCTCTTCACCTTTCCCTGCTGGGAGTATAACCTGTGTGAGATTTGCAATGAGCTGTGAATCCCATACCAACTCCAATTATCTTCAGCTTCTGCAGCTCAGAGGCATAAACATGTTTTAGCATTTCATTGTACCGCACAGACACTAATGTTTTGGCCCACAAATCTAATCAGCCTTGAATCAGAAAGCGGTAAACAAGTGAAGAATATGTAGCAGTGAGCATGTTTATGCAATCACTTAAGACAATAAAAACATAATGCATTTTTAAATTTGACACACATTATTAATTTTATGGTTGTTTGAGACTGCTCAGGGAAATTAACATACTTGGCTCACATTCAAAGTATAGTAGAACGACGTCCATCATGTGTATCTCCTAACAATGATATTGTTTTGTATTGTTATTGTACCGCACTGGAGTTGTAGGTAGGTGATTGGCGAGGATAATGGGCATGTGATGATAAAGACTCTAAACTTTGATATCAGACACCACAGTTTGCTTCTCGTATCCTGCGCTTGTGGCGTGTCTACACAGGAGTTGTTTCAGCCACATTTTTAGGTTGTCCATCTCACACACAGAGAGTCACGCATGAACAGATATGCTCCTTTTTTAATCAATCTAGCTGTCTACACCAGTGGCTTTTTCAATATTTAACAAAGATTGATCTTGTCTTGTAGGATCATATAGATTGCGTACTCCAATAATGTTAAAGCTCACTACAGTTTATAATGGATCTTTTGCCAGCAGCCTTGTGAGCCGACCAAAATGTTAGACATGTCATTGATCGTTTGGGCAATTAATCAGGTGTCATGACCCCCCTCAAACTGCACGTCAAACGATGACTGATGTGGAAAAGATTATTTGACCTCTAAATTTAGTTTGGGTCATTTCTTAAAACTTTAAAAGTTAAAACTTGGCTTAAGTGTCTGTCCATGCCTGCTTTGAATTGCCTGAAAATTAGCAACCAATTATCCATTCTTTAGTTGCCATGACTGAGTATTGAAGGGAAACCAAATAAAATACAAAAGCAGATAGATTAAATAAAAATCTTGCTATTGCTATCAATAAACAATCTGGGATTCATCATGTTCCTTTCTAAACACAGTTTACTAGTATTTGCCAAACGACTAATGTAAGCCAATAAACTTACTTTGTATGTTTTTTTATTTTCAAGATAGCCTTGATAGAGAGACTGTACCACCCTAGAAGAGATAAATAAATGATGTAAAAATACTGAATAATACAGTATTGATGTATCAGGAGATACCACAGTAAATCAGATGAAATCAGATGAAAAAATTATTATATTGACTGAGCTGCAATAATTGAGACACTGAATAAAAATACGGGAGAGAATTGTTATTCACTACACAACACATTTCTATGAAGATTTATACATGATATACGTCTCCTATAGCAGTCTAATACCACAGGTTTCACAACATGAGGCTCCAACAGTGATGGATGTCTTCCTGCATCCATCATTTGCTCCGATGTTGTTGTTGTTATTTTGGATATGCTAGCAGTTGGGTAATCTTCTCTGTGCTTAGAAATGTATCACAATGAAACTAGGGCCAACAAAATAGGCTGCTCCTAATCCTGAAAAAAACACCTCCCGTCGCTTGATTCTTATGATTGTCTTCAGATGTCCATTTTTACAAAGAAATGGGGTTTTAGGGAGTGAAAAGACTAGCTGCGATGCTTTTGAAGTTGTTCTGGCCCTGCACATGAATCATATTGTCGCGCTGGGGGACATGATGGCATGTATGGCGAGGGAACAAAATGAAGCCCTATTTTAGTTTAGTATAGATTTCTCTGTTTGAAAGGTGCTGAGAATCTGTAAGACATTTAACATTGAATGGAGCTTAATTGGGCTTGCAAGTCTTTGAACAAGGTCAACATGATAGATGCAGGCTCTAGGAGTTCACCTTCATATTTAAGTAACAAACCTCCATCTGTTCTGTTCAAAAGACCTTGAACTGCTCAGGCATTTTGGAGTTTGAGTTTCAGATATTCCATGAAATGTTTACTCCCAGCGATTGTGAAACCCTGGTGAGATCTGGCCCTCACTGACATGCTTGTCAAAGCAGGCTTCAGCACAGTACCTGTGACAGCCTCAATCACTTCCCATTTCATCAGAGCAGACCTGTCAAATCCCACCATGAAATAGGTAAATGTACCATGACACTGCATACATACTACTCCATAGAGCTTCTATGTGGGAGGGGCAGCAAGAAAGAGAGACAAGAAAAATTAGCGAGTGGAAGAAGAGGCTTGTGGTAGAGAAACAAACCCACCTACTTATCAGAGATCAGCATCAAGATCGTAACCCACATTCTGGATCTTGGTGTGACACACTGCAGAAATCTGCCATGGTCAGACACGACTCTGAACAATGAGCCTTGTTATTGGCCTAATATTCGAGTTTCACTCTGATTATGCAGTTAGCTTCCCTCCTGTGGCGGATATGGGGATTTTAAAGGCAGATGTGGCATATTGGGGTCCAAGTGAAGCCTGAACGAGTGGCCCTCAGGGTGAGCGAGAAGCAGACATTTCTGGGACACTTGATGTTACAGAGATGGGTAATTGGTTCACTGGATTTACACGACATAAAGTATGAGATGCCTAGGGTATAGAGTGTGCTCTGTCTAGGAACATCTCAGTTTTAAATCCAAATTTTTAGCCATGCTAGCGGGCATTGGCCCTAGGGATGGCAATGGCAGTCGGTCAATCTACTACTTTGGTCCAGAATGAAATATCTTAATAAAACTATGGGTGGATGGATTGTCATAAAATCCTAATTACCTTGGTGATTTCCTGACCTCTTATCTAGCGAATGGCATAACATTTTACACATGTTCATGGTTTCCAGATAAGCGACACCAGCAGGATAACGTTTGTGGTTTTTAGCTAAATATACAACTATTGGATCAGCAGACATCTGCAACACTAATGGCTTTCCCAGTGTCCTCACCTGTACTTTGCGTTTAGCACCAATTATCAAATGTTATGTTATGTTCAAACAGATTGAATGTTGAATTCAAGGTCACTTGCAGTTATTGTGGTGAATACACTCCAAACTATATAGAAAATGACACTTTTTCAAAGACTAGTAGGTAACTCCCTGACTTGGGTGATTCGGTATTAAATGCCTAGCACAATCCACTGCTATCTTAGTGTGCATGTGTTTCGTTTAGCCCTCCCCTCCCATAAGCAATATGCTTATCTCCATCCTCTAATCCTTAAATGCTGTCCCATTCGATCTAAAACACAAGCTTTAAATACATTTCTTCATGTCTTTGTACAGCTTCAAGGTAACTAATTATTGCCAAATAATCGGCATGGACAACCTGTTTTTCACTTTCATTCCCACACTGACATAAAAGCTGATGCTTTTACCATTTGAGTGTGTGTACTCACAGATACTCAACCAGCAAGGGTGAATCTGGGTTCAGCCTCCTGCACTGTATCAAAAGCAATGGTAGCATTTACAGAGTGGTATGTTAGTTTCTTGAAAACAGCACTTACTTTCAGTTTAAAGCTTATTGGAGAGTTAACAAGGTTCATTAAATGGCTCATTAAAGGAATCTGGTTTTTACAAAACAATGATGCAGTAACATATTAAAAGGGAAGGCTTAAGAAGATAAAGAATTTTAGCAGCATGCAGCTGATTTTTTTCACTTTATTTTAACGACAAGATAGCTGCCTGAAATTAATCTGTTAAACTCTGGTGAATTGGTTCTGATACAGAACTTTTCTTTGGTGAACACATCAAGGAAATATCTTTAAAAGCTTCTTTCCACCTCTGAAATACCTCCAGGATTAGTCATTTCCTCTCCTTTAACTGACCTAGAAAACTGGTCCATGCTTTTGTTTCTCAGAACTGTTTACTGCAGTGCTCGATACTCCGAGGCTGTCCTGTTCCACACTCAAATAACACACCCGACTCATCCTGAACTCAGTAGCCTGGAAACTCATGAACCACAAAACAGGATCGCACGACCCCGACCTACTGTGGACGTGCGTTCATTGGCTATGAGTACCAGAACTCAGTGTATTCAAAGCCCAGATATCCTTTTTGGCAATTATTAAAATAGCTCGCCCCTCAGTACATCACACATTTTCCTGATCTGTAAACCTGGTCCAGCTCTCTGCTCACAAGATGCAACAGTCCTTGTTATTCTCTAAACTCAAAAGAAAAGCCGAGCCACCCAGATCACTCACTCCCAGACGCACCGAATGCAGCAATTCAGACCACTCATTATTAAAGTCCAAAGTCAAGACCCACTTATTTACTGCAGCCTACTATCCACATTTGCTCACTGTACTGTATAATCGCCTGCCTTGTCCTCTCATTCCTCCAGAACTCCCAGTGCTGATCTGTGACCAACATTTTATTCCTGTGGATGTCATGCAAGTAGATACAGTAGGAGGAAGTTTTTGGAGTGTGTGTTCTGAATGCAAAGTGCACAAATACATTTTCCCTCTTATACAATGTTAAAAATCATTGAACCAAAATGCACTCAATTTATGCTTATTCAGTGAATAACATGCAAATGTATCTGGCTAGACCTTTTCACTGAGCCCACAACAATGTAAACATATAGAAAACAATAAAATGGTAAACTGTTACAGGCAAAACATTAGCTGTGAAAGGGAAAAAAAGAGGATTAGCTTTATACAGCACATCTATCACAGATGTAACAGGTAAAGACAAGTACGTAATCTACACATATCGCAATGAATATATTTACAAACTGGCAACGTGTTTTACAAGATGATACTGAGTTGTCTATTCTATAATGTGATGCTTCCTCGAGGCTAAAGTCTGATCATCTTTTGAGGCTAGACTGTGGAAAATCTTGAAAGGAAATGCTTGAAGCCTTTATGCAGTGTTCATGTACATATAGAGACAGACAAAGGCAGCGTAGCCTGGGGCCAGCGTAGCCCTGTCTGGATTATGATCAGTCAAATCCTGACATCGTCTAAAACTAAGCAATTCAGATTCGATATGTTGATGTTACGCTTCCACATCTGGGAACAGTCAAAACCTTGGCAGCTACTGTACATGCATTGATTACAAGACAAAGATGTGAGTATGAACAACAGGTACTTCTGCCTTAGACAGAAGACAGAAAACACTTGCTGTGACCCCACTAACTTTGGCTCTCATCAAATCCTTACCAGAAGTGTGTTGCCATGTCCTGTGTGTGCCACTGACTGTACTCTGTGCTGTTTGCAATTGATTCATGATGTTGCCAAGTGGTGCATGGGAAGAGAATAAAATATTGGGGCTAGAATTGAGCCTTGAGAGACCCTAAAGGGGATATCTGCTGAAAAAGATAAAGCACTGTCTATTGTAATAAAGTAAGAAAGCTAAAACTATCTTACAAAGCAAGTTCAACACACTGTGGTCAGCTTACTGTATCTTCAAAATGGCAGAAATGGCCTCATAAAGGCAGGGGCTTTTGAATGGGGACACCAGACTGGGGCACAGTTTTAAAAAAGGGGGGAACATACTAATTGTAAAATTAGTAACAATGTGTTAAGACTGAAGTTCAAAGCCTAGGTTATTGGTAATTTTATTAATAATTACATTGTTTATTCTGTGTACTAAATTAATTCTGTATGATTATGACTGACTATTAATATTTTTCTATTATATATTATATGCTGCTAAGCGGAGTGGATTGCTGCCCAACCAGATTTAGTTGTGTTTAACATGCAATGACAATAAAGCATCTATCTATCAATTAAGCAAGCTTAAATATTCTAATATTAAATAATATAAAAAAAATATCTGCTATTTGACCTGCATGGGTGGCCCTGGCCCACCCTGGAATCGGACCCTGGCCACCCCTGCTGAAAAGTGGAAGTCAAACCCTGGATCTTTGTTTTTGGGTTGTACAAATGTTAACTCAAAAATGCACATGCAACACTGACAAATAAATACAAGAATCTGTCTCAAGATCAACAAACTATATTAATGACTACATTTGAAAGATTCTATAACAGGAAACATTATTTTTCAGTATATGTCTCAGAGGGGAAAAGAGGTAAAAGTTACTGTATTAAAAAGAGCAACTTCTGCCAAGTCTGATATTTAGGAAAATGTAGAAGTTAAAATGTAGTTTAGTGCAAAACTCCTTCATCGTATGTGTGCCCTTTTCTGATGTACAAATTTGCTACTTATACAGTAAATCAACAGAGAAGTATGAGCACCCATCTGTTCCTGCACCTTGAGGTTGACAAAGTATTTTGTATTCAGAGTTTGCCCTATGTCACCCAGAGCTATGCTGACTGAAAGATGTTTGTAGGCTTCTAAATCAATCACTCTCAAGAATTTCAGTGTAGTTATAATCTCCAAAGGTAAATGTCACAAACTATTGATAACTATCGCTAAATAATGTAAGATGCCTACTTTGTGAGTGTGTTAATAGCTGAGAAATGGTACAAGGTCATTTTTCACAATAGTAGAGCGATAAGCTTATATTGACAAAATGTTGTATATGGTCTGTGACGAAGTTATGACCTGACATTGACAAGTTGGGTTATCTGATATAAAGCTCGTGAAGTTTGGTAACTGGGGCCAGTTGATCTGTGCATAATCAGCTAGTTATGTTGTTTATTGCGTCATGCATATACACGTGCCAAGCCCATGTGGACTTACAGGACAGGGAAAACACCATGGGAGGGGTGAAACATGTGTCAGACGATTATGTAACTTCTTACACATGACAAACAAAACTCTTTCTCTGCAGGGAGACCACCAATCTACATATCCCTATAGCTGGTGGTAATGTACCTGAATATATCTGATATAATACACCATTAATGAAAGTAAATGGGACTTGTGCCTTCTACGCAGCCACTGTATTTATCTTAACAAATGAGAATGAGATCCTTATCGACTCATACATGGTCTGACAGCCTGAACATAAACTGTTCCAGAGATGTTTATGTGTAAAGACTTGTTACAATATGAAGCAGCCCTCAAGTGAGACCAAAAAACTCCAAGCAAAGTTCTGCAAAACCCACTAATCTTGCTATGTCACACAGGCTGTCGAGCCAGCTCATTCCTGAGCCGGAGAAACAACCCAGCGCTCAAGGCGGTCAATTAGAGCTGCATGATCAAATATGTCAAAGGCCGCATATAGGTCCCAAGACAAAGCATGAACCATATCCAGAATCGGCTGTTTAAAGGAGCTCACCCAGGGCTCGCAACAACATTCCTCCACAGTAATGCTGTTTTAAGAAGAAAGCACTCTGACTAAGAACAACTTTGTCCAAAATGGTTTTGGAGATTTTTGTTGTTGTAATACAAAGTCATGATAAAAATTTCATCTTTTCCTGCGGGTAAGGACAAGCTGATTTTTTTTTGAGAAAACAATGTTGTCATTACAGATTACTTAATATTGTTTAGCTCAAGAAGGCTGACAGGAATGGCATTTTAGAGTCTGTAGTTGTCTGTACTGTACAAGGAGTGTAGTATAGTGTTGCATGCATGGGATTAGATAACTATGTAAAGACCACCTTCTAGGACCAACAATGGCAAAATCACCTGTAACAAAGTTTGTAATACCAGGACAGGTAGAACATGCAGGAAGAAGTTACCTTTGAGTACAACAGGGATATTGGTTAAAATGGCTGTAGTCTGTCAGACTGTGGCCATAGAGGGAGTGAAAACATAAGGAAAAACTACTGAAAAAGTGCTTAGGTTGGTTGGTTACCATACTGTTTACTCATTTCCTGACTGATTTAAAGTGTTTCTATTTTGAAAATAACTTGATATTGTTGAAATTACAGTTTTTGTTTGTCTGTTTCATATATTATTCCATCGGCAAAGGTAAAACCTGCCAAAAAATGAGAGTCTTGGTTTATAGGATGTTAAAATACCAAATGTATCCATTGAAAATACTGTAAAAGCATTTACATGTAAAGAAACTATAGGAATCAGACTCCAAATGAAGAGCAGGGAGAAAACACTTACTTGTAAAATATGTAATCCTAGCTGAAATTACGTTCTGTTATTCTGTAAAGGAGAATGTTGCACAATCCTAAAAGACAAAATGTACTTTTGCCAAGGTAAAATGAGTACAAGTAAAGTAAAAACAGACTGATAATCAGCTTAGATTTGGTGACTCATCACGATGATTGGAGGAGGAGGATGAAAACAAAAAAGTACTCACCATGTCTGTATCTGACACAGGCCCGAAACTCGTCACATAGATGTTTGTCCTCACTTCTGTAACACTCTCTGAAGAAAAGAGACAACAAGGACCAGAAGACATTACAGTGCAGTCTGTATACAAGAAGCTTTGCTGCAGCTTTGTCTTTGTTCAGCTGATTGTTTGTGTACATGATGGCGAAGTCTGCCTGTTCGCATTTAACTAAGCTGCTTCACACAGAAATTCAACTGTAATCAAGGGTTGGAGGCACACTTCAAACTGAAGAAAAACTGTATATTTATGCACGCTCTGTGAAGACTTTATGCCCCTGTTGACGGCTTAATACCTGGATTCTTACTGACTTTGTGCATCACTTTGTCAAAACCAATTTTGTTGCGCCATAGATTGCAGGTTTATGAATATAATGCTGGTTCAATTGTGTTAAACATTTCCTAAAATGTAGACTCAAGAATTGCTAGACAGCATTGGTTATAGCACTTCCGACTACTTGGCCTTGGAGGATTTTTCTATCCTCTATTTATGGGGGAAAATGTTGCTGTGAATGAGTCTTTAGTTCACTAAAACTTCCATTTGTTTGGCTCAAGCTTGTTTTGCCCACGACAGCATAAAATCTGCTTTGAGCCAGGCCCAAATCTGTATCTTTGGAGAGAAGAGATCCCTTCTGACCCAAAATAATTTTAGTTAGCCTGCCCAAAAACATTTAACAGTCCCTAAGGGTCTACTGGCTCAGGAATAAAATGCAGCAGCTCAGCATTAAGTATGCAGGTCTGTGTGTATGTTTTTATTCAAATAATGGGCACACTTTGCTGCCATTACACAATTCTATACACATATTATAATCACATTAGGCATGATGTAGTCTATTGTGGTGTGAATCTGGCATTACTGTTAGAAGACTTTTCTGCTCTGTATATTCCTAGGGCCAATGCAGTTTTTAATTATAATTACATGTATCATTGCACATGACCATTATTGCTGTTGCTCTGTCACAATGATTTGTCACAATGTTATTATTGATACTCTAACAATGATCAAACTGATGTTAACAATTGTGAATAATTACGAACTGTGGAATAATTGTTTTTAAATACTTCACAAGTGATTTTGATATATAAATAGGATATGATATGGAAGTCATGACAGATCAAAATTTGCTGTCTTCAGTGTGGGCTGAATCAGCTGCTCTGGGCCAAATGTGTAAAGTAGGGCTTTTGGGCCCTTGGTGAGACAAATGGCTGCTCCCAGTGGTGCAACAACTAGAGAGTGATGAGGCTTCCCTCCAAAAGTGAATAGATCCTCGGCTCTAACTGTGTCCCAGATCTAAGCGACCACCCACAGGTGAAGTCTCCAATCCTTTTGGAAAAGGGCCCCCTTGAGAGAAGAGATCTACTTCCACATTAATCATTCCTGTGACACAAATAGCTTTCACAAATATGTGATTATCACACCACCAAGTCAGCAGTTTGCATGACAGGCATAGGCGGAGGAACAGAATGAGTTGCCCTTTTTCTGTTTACAACAATGCACCAGAGCATAGGGCAGAGCTAATAGATGCCACTGAAAATGAAATGAAATGGTCTATGCAGTCTGTTTGGCTGAGATGGTCCCACATGACACATGTGTCTCGCTAGGACTGCAGGTGGTGGGGCCTGGGGGTGGCCAGTAGAAGGATTGGTAGTCTTGTTCATGTGCATGTTGAAGCTCTAGACTGGTGTGTCTGGTTGCAGGTAGATGGTTAAACTATTGATGTCCAAAATCTAAACCATTAGCAGGGGTCTTTTGATCTTCTGAAAGCATGTCTAAGCATATAATCAACTTGTATTGTGGCTGCTGACTTATGATTGAAGCATAGTATTCCAACCATAATTGTAGCAGTGCTCGTGGCTTAGAGAGAATATCCTAAATATTAGGAAACTCAAGGTGCAGGCCATGCTGTTCCCATCCTGTATGTGGTTGTATAACCTCTTGTGCCTGACATGGTCTGACAGCCTGAACATAAACTGCTCCAGAGACGTTTATGTGTAAAGACTTGTTACAATATGAAGCAGCCCTCAAGTGAGACCAAAAAACTCCAACCAAAGTTCTGCAAAACCCACTAATCTTGCTATGTCACACAGGCTGTCGAGCCTGCTATGTTTCACTGCTCCACACAGGTCTGTACATTCAGCCATTGCACTACAAAAAGAAGCCATCATGACTGTAAGTCCTGAGTGGTGCAGGCCTCAGCATCTCCTTGGCTTTGATGCGAACCCCTGTGCAGAGGCAGAATATGACATTAACGTCTTGTGCCTGGTTTCTCGCTCTGGTTGCTGCCATGGAGTGCAGGTCATCCAGCCTGGTGGGTCTGCAGCCTTGTAGCCACGCTTGTGGCTTCAGCAGCAAGCAGCAGAGCAGAAATGACCATTCCAGCTGGCTGGCTGAGAAATGGCAAAGTCTGCTTGAGCATTAGGGCTTGCTGTTATGCAGTTTATTGTCCTTGGGGTGGTGAATATTTGGATGAAATGGCATCAATTAGAGGGATTTCCACTGACATATGTGCTTAGTTGCCATTTGGGCATGATTGACAAAGACGTCCAACCAAGGGAAAGCAGATTTTCAGCACACAGTGATCCTGGTGTCGGTGTGCCATCTGTATGAGTTACCATGTCTCAAGTGAGGGACTTTCTAGATCCAGTGGCAGTTTTTGGACTTCATGGATAATGGTGATAATTGTCACGATAATGTCATGATAATTATGACAGCAAAATCATTTCAATGCAAATTTCATATAATCTTGTACAGTCCACAGTTCATTTAGATAATTTGCTGCTGGTGGCATGCATGAAGACTTGTAGAGACTGATGCACATTTTCATACCAGTCATCCATATTCTTTCTTTCAAGAGCTTAAACGATGACACAGTGAGCAGTCTGAAATGTTTTTCTCCAAAGGTGTTTGTAATTTATCCAGCATAGTGTTGCTTACCTCCCAGCCCAGGACGTAGCCTGTTGTCATATCCATCCAACAGCCTGTCTAGAATTCGAGTGAAAATGGTGATATTGTCTTTACTGTCATCAGGCAATGGTTCTCTGTGTCCGACTACTGCCCTGCAGGAAGGAATGGAGAGACCAAGGTCGAATCAAAAGATGAAAAACATACCATGTTATAAAGTCTTTGACGCATGATGTAAAAGCCTGCTGATAATCTAAATTCTGGCAGTAAACATACAGGTTTAAATGGTTTGACAAAAATGAATTGTACATGGGAATCTAAACACGTTTTGATAAAATATATACCATTAGTATGGTTAAGATTTCCCTCATACTCAAAATCTCATGGCAGTGATCAGCCTCGAGCCTCAATTAATATTTGGATAAAAATGTCTGGTTGTGTTTGTTTTGTTTCATTCATCTTCACAGGCTGGAACCTCCATATTTACAAAAACAGTGAATTTATGGTAATGAATTCTTTCCCAAGAAGGAAATACTCTGCAGCGTTTTGTTAGAGAATTCATCATATGCTATCAGCCACTGGTTATTAATTTACATGGCCCACAATCCCCTTTGGAACAATATTGTGGTGAAATGAAAAGGCCACACTGTACTGTAGGTGGAACATTGATGAGTTAATGAGTACCATCTTTAATTAAACTTAAATCCCCTGAGGAGCTGACCTATAATATCCAAGTAATCCCCATCAACAACCAGTCCATGTCGTGATAAACTATCGCAGACGCAGAATTGTGCTGCTTGGTAAGGACGAAGCTTTAAGGAATTCAGTACTAGAAGAGTTACCCGATTTTCCCCTGAATGTCGCTTAAAAGGAACCCTGCACTCTCAACAGCAGCAAATCTGTCCCGTAATAACAACTCAACATAAGAGTCTGTATGAGCTACAGGCCCATCCATTAAAACACTAACTGGGTGAAGGTCACTACTTCAAATGTATTTATTTGTAATTACTTGCAGTTTGGGAGTTCAAAATGGCATTCTTGAATGCTCTGAACAGCAAACATCATTTTGAAGCATTTGGGCAAATGGCTCCCTGGCTAAGTGGCTATTACGTGGGCATATGTGGGAAATAAATAAATATCATTAAGCATCATGACTCCCTCATGTTCCAGTGGTGTACAGTATGATAAACCAACATTTATACCCCCCCCCCAAGGTATGTATTTTTAATTTAGGGAAGAATAAGGCAGAACAACTAGTGACAGTATTACACTAATACCACTAAGCCATTCTTTTGCCACAGTAGTACTGATAACATTTCATTGATTGTGTGGAAGCTCAGTTGCAAAGGCCAAGAATACTGAAGAATTAACTATTCATTTATGCATACATGCATTAAAAATTCCATCTTTTTCTCAAATTTAATCACCCATAGTTTTGTCTTTGAATATCACTTAGTCTTAAGTCCTTA
Organism: Nannoperca obscura; assembly: GCA_036024295.1. NCBI lineage: Eukaryota > Metazoa > Chordata > Actinopteri > Centrarchiformes > Percichthyidae > Nannoperca > Nannoperca obscura. The sequence goes on along the minus strand of JAVQJL010026670.1, from coordinate 35,482 downwards.
AGTTTTTAATAAAATCATACCCATTTTAGATTCTTACACATTTGTTATACAACAGCTATTCAAAGTATTGAGTCCACCATTTCTTCACATGCATGAGGGATTCACAAGAAATGATGCATGCACATAATCCAGTGTACATTTATCTCAATCAATATTAGTCTCGCTGTTTACTGCATGTTCTCTTCACGCCATGTCAGAGCTGTATTAAGTTATTATTTCCTGTTGATGCTGCTTCACATTAAACATATTTAACTGGTGAAACACTGGCTTTTATTGTGAAGCAAGAAATGCAAGATTATTCATCAAAAATGAGTCTGCAAAACAATACTGACATTTTTGGCACTTTTTGAATGTGGATCAGTTTTAAATATTGCATGGAGTATTGGAACAAGAAGGCAGCTGAATGAGTTGTTGCAGATGATCACCTGCACACCTGCAACTTCTCAGCGAGGTAACTAACTTTACGGTGTCCTGCTGTTGTGTGGAAACCTACTTGCACTGTGTGTAGCATGAAACCAGATCACAATTTGAAATGATTTTTTTTATATCTTCCTTATAACACCATCTGTTGTATTTCTGACAAAGCAGCTGCACACAGCTGAGTGTTTGCTGTACTTTTAAACCACACTTGCTGTTGCCATAGTAAACACAGGTGTCGGCAAATCAACCAGGACTGAAATCTTAAGAATTACAACTTTAAGAAGAAAGTACTAATGATTAGTCAGATGATGTCAGCTATTTGAGGGTCAGTATCCCCAAAGTGCACTCCACTGAGACTAAGCCTTTTAACACTAAGCTCACGATTTGCACCTCATTGAGTGGGGCACAGTCTGATATATTTTGGTTGTCAAATGGGTACCTAACTGTATAATTAAGCTCTGCCAAACATAACTTGAAAGATGACAGTGTAACAGTGTACTCATAAATATTTGAAAGAAATATACATTTCTTTTCATTCAGGCACCTTATCAAAAAGTGACAGGCGTGTGTGTTTGAGGAAGCTCTGACACACGGAAAACACCGAACACACGGAGCTTTAGAAATGTCTGGGACGAGTTTAACTGCAATAGGTAATATCTCCCTTAACATGAATCATACATCAAACAAAAAGCCTCTGTGGCCTCTCTCTGACACCAGTGGAAACTCAAAAATTAATGAGAAACCTTTAGTCCCTGAGAAACCACTGGAACAATGTCTGCTCCACACTACATCCACTTCAGAAAAAGTACTTATGTGGTGTGTAGCATTTGTATGCTTTACAGAAGTGCTCACACACTCTCTCTCTGACACACAATGTTTAAATGCCCTGATGAGGACAAAGAAATGGGACATTTCCTCTGAATGTGACATAATCTTTGTTAAAACACACAGATTTTATAATCGTCCCAGCTGCTTGTTTGACTTCCCCAGTCCCCTTCATTATTCTGAATACAAGTCATTATACTGCTGAACTAAAAACACACGAAGGAAAAAAAAACATTTAAAGAGAACAAACTGCATCAGCAATTGACATTGTTGAATGAAGAATTTTGCCTGAAGAAGAATAAGTTGCATAAGTAGCAGAAAAGGTTACGGTACTATAGGTGTAAACAGGTAAGCTGTAAAGAAAGCCATCTAATATGTTTCACAAAGCCTACCACTGCTGAATATTTACTTTCATTTCAATTACATGCTAAATTCAACATTTTCTGCATTTCTAAAATAGTTAAATTGGACATGGGTTTAGCATATAAATAATGTTCATTTTTAATAACTACCCTGCTGTCTTATTGCATTATTCTGTGTGGTTGTCGCTGTGAAGTTGAAGTCAGATGGTTAAAAGTGCATTGTGAGTATTTGATCATGAGATGACTGATACGTATTAGCCAATGCTGTGTGAGGCGAGCCTGGAAAAGGTGTTCATAACGCCCCAAACAAGTTGCATTTTTTTGCTTGTTTGCAAAAAAATTGTGGAAAATGATTTACTACAAAATTTCACATTTGGTTGTAAAAAGGTGTATATGTGGGTGTATGTATGTGAAATGTACTGTTTTGTTGCATCAGTTAGGTTGGGACGACTAACACCTTTATGATTCTAACTGTTATTCCTGCAGAAATTTAAGCACAGGTGTAGCTAATAACATTAATAATAGAATAGCTGCATTCCATTCAGATGTCCCAGTTTCAGGCTCCTGGTGTTGTGTATGCTGGCTCACTGCTACTGACTGGCTCACTAAGACACTTACTGTAAATGGAATGTTAATCAATGATATTTTTATGACATTGGTAAATGGAGTTTGGCTCTACCCAACTTCAACTTGAGCAGAGGTTTATTCACCTGTAAACACTTTTCCACTGATGGGACACATACACTATATGTTCATGTCCAAGAAACAGCCCCAGACCAACAGTATGTGGACATATAGTTACCGTAAGTCTATACAGGTGGCTATAGGCGTTGGCTACTAGAGTTTATTTTAACGTTTGCCTGATTTTGAAATGAAAGATAATCAGTTGCTCACTTTCCTTTTTTTCCTCTTGTGAAATCAATGGAAAGTTTAGTCAGCATCCTTATGATACTGTGATGTGTTGCTCAGCCACATCATCTAACCAATAGGATAAGTCCAATTGACCCTTCAAAAGTTTGTCTTTCACACTGACTAAATAATGTCAGCACTATCGACTACCAAAAATTATTAATTGTCACTGTGTATAATGGTTTAATTGTTAACAATACATTTCTTTGCCACACACATTGGTTGTTTGGCTCCAGGCAGGAAACAAATCTGCACAGACCTCTCGACACCTTTTTATCATTTTGGTTTATTTGCAGCAAGTACACCCTGTCGCAGAAACTGACCAAAGTCTGCCATTTTACAGTACCAAAACTGACAACTCATGCTTCACTGTTTGCGACAGGGAAATCACTGCCACGTCCAACAACACCTCAGACTTAATAGAGCAGAGAATAGTGCACAATGTTAACCTGAGGCAGGTTTGACTGGAAACCCCCCCCAAATGTGTTTTTTTTTTTGGCATAGATGTAAATATTTTAACTCTAAAATGAATCTCTTATGTTGATACTCTAAACGGCACATCTTTCACCTGAGCAGTCTGACATGAACAGTTGGAGTCACTATAATTACACAAAATGCTTTAATTTGGCACCTTTTTGTTAGAGGTATCACATTCATGGTAGCAGTATGAAACAGCAGCACATTAAACTGCTTCATAGTCAGATTTTCTGGTGGAATCATTAGATGGGATAAACACAAACACTAAGTCAACCATATTATGTCCTGGAGCATTTGTACAATTTAACAACTTTTTACTGTGTGTGCAAACAGACTTTTAACTTTACTGGAAGTTTATTTCCTCAGAAGAATACACTCTGCATTGAAATGTTACCCTGCAAAAATAAAGTTTTTTAATTGGCTATGTTCTATAGAAGTCATCTCTTTTAATTAATTATTGCTCAGTTCCTTTTCTGCGCCGGATTTGCAACGTTCTTCAACTGAAATGAAGGATACTCTCTCTTTTTCTCTCTTTCAAAGATGAGACAAAAAATACTTTAGAGGTTGTAAAATATTATTTCTCATGTGCAAATATGCACAATTTATTAGTGCACACAAGTTTACAGGCCCCAAAAACCACTGCACATATTGTGTATGTACACAATTCTTTGAATGCCTCTGCTTTCCACGCTTTCATGTCACAGATGTCCACTTTTACCTTGATGGTATTTCTTAATGTTCATGGATGTTGCAGATCATAAAGTGGCCAGTTTCTGCTGAGGAGCTGGTGGCCTATATGGCAGGTGAGAAGGAGAAGGATGTACAGACTTTGTAGGCTGGTGGGAACAAATGTGTGTGGGTTGAGCAGCCTGAGTTAGTGGAACGGGCATGTACTGAGTGAATGGACTGGATCTGATCCAAGGTTGGTGCACTGAACCAGTCTGACAGGTGAAGGATTGCAGGCTTGGCCAGGGAAGAGATGTAGTGGTGGTCTCCTGTGGCACACGGGTGCCTGCTGCCAGCCAGGAAGTGTGGAGTGAGTGTGGAAGCTGGAGGCAAGTGAGCAGTAATGAGAGCTGCTCGGGTGGCAGTATGAGATGAAGGTGCTTCATGAGCTGACAGAGTGATGGCAAATAGGCGTCAGTGAATAGGAATAATTGTACAAGTTCAATACAGTTCAAGTGTGCAAGCCTGTGTTTCATTGAGTGACTGATTTGACTTGTTTTATGAGGTCAGTTATTTTATTCTACAGCTCCTGGGTGTTGAATATTTGAAGCAGTTTGAAACAATTAGATTAAATCCTCTCTGTACACACAGCAGGGCACACATTTCATTATCAGCTAAAGAAAAGAGCTCTGAGGGGGCACCAAGAGAGGCCGGCAGAAAAGTCAACCAATTAAGACCTGAGTGAAAAGCTGTGGTTAAGCTGGTGAATGTACTCCTATTCTGTCACCTGCACAGTATAGCTACAACCGACTTAAAGGTCCCATGAAATGGTATTACTAACTTAATGTGATATATTTCTATTTAAAGGAGGCAGCAGTGAGGGATCAGTCTTATGTGTAAGCTAATGGGCTTAGGCTATTTTTATTTGATAGAATGGTCAGAAAAGTGGGACTGTTGAAAAAGTTGTCATGACTTTATTGGCTGACGGTAAAAACAACACAGTGATGTCCGGAAGAAACAAGTTGAACATGGCTCGACACAAAGACGTCATCCGGCAAAGTGCTGTGTTGGCCAATACATGCGAGCACACACTTTTGGTGGACTACTTGGTAAGGTGAATACAGTATTTGTAGTGTTTACATCACAACAAAAGAAAAAATAATTGCCACCATGTTAAGCCTTACAATTCATGGATCCGCTGGACTTGTTTGTATTGTATTTCATGTTTCTATGGTAGCCTACCTGAAGAAACATTCCCGACAACCAACCCTTTAATGAGGGGCTGTTTTCGGTCTGAACACCTCCCAAAAATCTGGAGACTTTAAAATAACATGATTATGTTACTGAGTACAAACACAGAGGATGTGTTACTTCTTCCTGGTAAGGTTGTATTGTGGGTAATGTAGGCACCAGGTTTTGACAAGGAAGCAAAATGTGTGGAATAAGAGATATCTCTCATTCTGTGGCATTGATTTTGATACTTTTTTGACATTTAAAATAACTATATTTGACAAGTCTGGCAATATTATAGAGATGCAATGCTAAATCAGTGGAGCACTTTTTAAATGTATCTAAGGTAACTACTGTTGAACTCTGATAAAAGAATGCGAGAGAGGGAAGAAACAAACTCCCATCCCAACATCTGGCGGCGGCTGCTGCTGCTGCTTATGCTCCTTATGCATCTTGAATTCAAAGTGGGTACCTCAGGAAATGCTCCAGCCGGCGTCCTCACTCCCTCATCTCTCTCTAAGGTGCGTCACCCCCTCAGGAGTGATGTGTGAGCCGTGGATGACTGATAAGAATCCTAATATTCAGCCACCATTAAAGTGCCCAGGGCAACCAAAATCGAAGGAAGGGGATAAGTGAGGCTGCTCTGAGCTTTGTGGAGAAGATATATTGGAAGCTGATGACTTTTCTTGACTGTGGTTATGGGGACACTGGTTTATTTATTATATATATGGCAACAAATATTTAATTCCATCTTCCTGTCTTCTAAATCCCACAATGGGGGGAAAAGGTGTTAGGGAGGGGCTGTCTTATTAGCACATTCTTGATTACTAAATAGTAAATTCTAAGCTTGAATTCATGCATGAGTTAACCTTTACAGCATAACTAATCTTCCTCACCAGGTCCTCCCACTCACATTCTCTCCAAGACTACCAACAATATATTGATAATGTTATGCAGCAGTGCATTATGCAGCATATTGTCTCTTACCAATGAATGCCTTGTATCATTCAAAGCCTTTACAATATGACTGATTTTTCTTTGTTTGCTTTTTGTGTCTGTCTTCCACTAGCCTGTTCTGAGCAGATAATATGAACAGGAGAGAAACTGAAGGGGACATGAATTGGCTGCTAACAGTAGCTTTGGCTGACTCCAGGGACAGCAGCCACATCTACGATAATCGTTAATCTAGGACTAAATTTTCATGTTCATCCACTTTGGTTCATGGTTTTGAGCTGCGCTAAGAATTTATTTTAGAATTTGTGGAAACTGGAACTTGTGTAAAGAAAGGTGAAAGTACTTTACATTTTAAAATTCAGATAAACAGAGTGGTTTAAATTCATCTTATCTACAGAAAGCTGTGGTTTATTTAAATATATATATATTTTTAGCCATGCTAACAATGTTCTTCTTTCCACTGCTTTAGTCCAGACTACAATATCTCAACAACTACTGGATGGATTGCCATGAAATTTACACACAGTCATGTTCTGCTCAGAATTAATTGTAATCACTTTGATGATTTCTTAATTTTTCACCTTCATCAGCAAAGAACAACTGTTTTTGTGTCCAGTACTGGTTAATGATCAAGTACCTGCAAACTCAATGTCTTAAAAGATGGCTTCCCATCAGCCTCAGGTGTACTTTATGTTCAAGTTCAAGTTTCAAGTTTTGCTTTATTGTCAATTCTTCAGCATGTACAGGACATACAGATGATTGAAAGATCGTTATTCTCAATCCCTCAGTGCATACACTAAATATAACCAATATAAAAATATACTAATATTGTCACCTAAAGAACATAGAATAAATAAACCTGGCATAAAGACCTGGCATAAAGAGACATACAGTGTCTGTCACTGTGTAGTGCAGGAATAAGTAAATAAAAAAATATACAGCAAAATACAATCAGCTTATTGACTGGTTAAAGGGAATGGGGATGTGTGCTTGTACACACACGAAGGTTTCAGAGTGTTGATGGGGGGCAGAGCAGGGAGAGAGTTCAGCATCCTGACAGCCTGGTGAATGAAGCTGTCCTTCAGTCTGCTGGTCCTGGCTCGCAGGCTCTGCAGTCTCCTTCCTGATGGCAGCAGGCTGAAGAGGCTCTGTGACGGGTGGGTGGGGTCTTTTGCAATGTAGATGGCTTTTCGGGAGAGGCGTGTGCTGTAAATGTCTTGGAGGGAGGGGAGAGGGGCACCGACGGTCTTCTCATCTGCTCTCACAATGCGCTGGAGGTTCTTCCGATGTTCAAATCTAATTAATTAGCATGGTAGCATGCTAACATGATAAACTAAGATGTTGAAGACGGTAAACATTAGACATGCCTGGCATCAATATCTTAGCATTGCAAGCATGTTATCATGGTGATCATAAAGTTCAAAGCATCGCTGTACATAAGTACAGACTCAGAGCTGTTAACGTGACTTGTTAAATAAAAAATCTCAAAGCTTTCCACATAATATTCACTGTAGAGCTGTAGCTGTACAATGGCTGTGCACCCACCCACCCATCTTCATCCAGCAACTTTCTGCAGCTCTTCCTGCAGGATCCCCAGGCACTCCCCTGCCAGCTGGGCTGGAGTCCTTCCAGCACATTCTGGGTCGGCCCCCGGGCCTTTTCCCAGTTGGCCATGCTTGGCACACTTCTTAAGGCATGCACCTGGGGGACATTTTTAGCAAATGCCCAAACCACCTCCACTGAACATACTTTGTAATGTGTGCAGTAGATGCCAAGTTAGGTTTTGTGTCCACTGGGAACATTTCTTCAGAGTGCTGACTACTTTTACCCATTGTATTGACTTGAGAGAATGAACTGTTACAAATTTCAGACCGTGCCAAGAGATTTGCATTGGCTATCTTGCTCAGAGCAGAGGATTTCAACTTGGAAAAAGATTTTCAATAGTTGTTCAGCCATAATGACATGGCAGCACTTCCTCCTCAGCATCTGTTTAATACTTCCAGTTAAAGCAAGAGGTGGAGGCCAAATTGGGGCCTCCTTGGCCCATTGATCACCCTTAGAATCCAAAAGTTTGAGACTGTGTTTAACAGCACAATGTGTTCAGACAGTGGAACTGGAGGAAAATAAAATCAATTGGAAATGTTAATTTCCAGCTGGTACTACCAACAGATTATCCAATACTGCTGTGCTATTCCCTAAACGTGATAGTATTGAGAAAAAAATATGCTTTCTGTGACTGTCTGTGGAAGCTGACTCAATAATTTCTTGTAGCACTATGCTGTTTTGTTTGAAGTTAAAGAAATATGTGTTTTACAGTGTGTGTGTATGACACTTCCGTCATCCACTGAGAAGTCACACATATTTACTTATATATATATTTATTTAGTTTATTAGGGTGTTTTTAAATGCACACAATCATTCGGTGGATATTCTTGTCTTCAGTTAAACAACACTGGTTCATCCCTTCTAGCACTGTGCTCCTCTTTCCATTCAATATACATTCATACTGTCTGCTCCTCCCACACACAGTCTGAATTCCCCAGTCCATCGCTGTAAAAGCCTCTGCCTTCCTTGATCTTGGATTTTAACAGTTTTCGCCTGTCTTGTTGTCCTTGATCTTTAACTAGCTTTAATTCACTGCCATGACAACCAAGGTCAGAAAGAGGGCAGGGAAGTGTCTTTCCGTTGTCTGTTCAGGCTGCAGAACGAAAGCTGACCCATCATCAGAAAAGTGCACACAAATGGAGAAATGTTATTTCTAAATAATGAGAGCTAGGTCGGCTAAGTTCAGTAATTCTATCACAACATTGTAAACAATTATTTCAACCTAATCAGATTTGAAAATGCAGTCCGGGCTTACTGTGGAGATCCACAACAAGGTTAAAATGTATTTATCCATTTCATTTAAATTAACACATTTTAAAAATCATTTAATGGTAATAAAGGACATACAGTTCGCAAGAGGAAATTTTATTTGGAAATGCAGCACCACACAGAAATATGCTGGAGAGAACAACACCCTCCCTACAGCAACAGGAAATGATCTAACATAAAGATTTGATCTGAAACATATGATATCAACGTTTGTGACACCAACCTACTTTCCAAGGCATTTTTTGAAGAAAGCCACGGCTCTCTGTATGACATGCAGCACTAATATATTCAGGGATTACAAAAAAGTGCCTAAATCACCTGCATCAGCAGCAATGGAGAGATCATTTATAACTGTAAGCATGCTCCATAGAGTTCCATACTATGCAGTGCTGTAAAAACTGACTCTTTCAAAAGATGTGGTTATTTTTCTTGGAAGAGGACAGGACCAGTAGATGAGTTCATAGGATAAATTATTTCCCATAAAGCCCCAGGAAAGCTAGATTAAAAACAACTCAAGAGCTGATATCCTTGAAGCTGACATTCCCCGTTTTTTAAATTCAAAATCTCATTACAATTTCCAAAGAATACAGCGTTATTACAGCTAGAGGAAGGGTAACAAACAGAATCCAATACATCAAATAGGACCATGCTGAGTTTATTGTACCAGACCTACTCATAAATCCTGGCTACACAGGCCATGTAATTCCCAACCAGGCAGTGTGGGTATATTTCTTTTTATATTGCCTAAATTGCCTTGATTTAGTGATCCTGAAGCCACAGGTAAAAGACACATACAGCAGTGTCTTGCAGGTTTTACAGCCAACATATGCACCCCCATCTGCCTGGGCAGGGCATGTCATAGTGTAGGGAAACAGGAGGCTGGAAATATTGGAGCTCCTCTTTGTCATTACTTGCATCTATGACAGCAGCGTTATTTTCATCTCAGTGACACATGTTCTCTCTCCTCATCTCTGATCGCTATGCTCCTTTCAACTTGATTTTACTCTCTCTCTCTTTTTTTCTTTAATTTGCTAACACCAGCAGAAATGTCCGATTTCCAACCCATTGGGAGATCTAAATGTTACTCACTTATTGAAGGAATGCATATTAGGTGTGATGTGTTACAATACATCAATGGAAGTGTTTTTTTTTAATCAATTTATAACTAGAAGGGTAAAAATGCACCCGTTCATAGTAAACTTGTTTACATTTAATTTTCCAAACTTCATTTATTGTGATGCATTGCCAGAATAGCCTCTGCAGTAAAAGCGTGTCCACGACAACTTTGTCAGTCACAGCAGTCCTTTCAGCATGCCGACCACACTGCAACATGAAGGACATTCAGATGACCTTCCATGCACACAGCCACACAACTATAGTACTCAGAGCAAGTTAGAGGATAGATTTAACATAATGAAATCTAAGTTTAATTTGAATATAAAACTTGTCATCTGTAACGTTTGGGGGGACTGTGCCTCATGAGGTAGAGCAAGCGTCCATTAATCCCAGGGTACCAGTGTCCTTGGGCAAGACACTGAACCCTAAGATGCTCCCAATGGAGGCCAGCACATTGCATGGCAGCTCCGTCGCCATCAGTGTGAATGGATGAATGAGACCAATCTGTAAAGCACTTTCAGAACCATTAAGGTTGAAAAGCACTATACAAGTGAAGCCTATTTAAAAATCAATGCAAATTTGGTGATGAGATAACATATTTGATATTTGGTGGTAGAAAGTGATTAGTACTTCATTCTGGAGTGATCTACTCCTGTGATGGGAATGAGCCGTATAGAAATAAGAACTGCAACTAGCATTACCATTCCTAATTAATCTTTAGATTATTTTCTCTAATAAGATTTTGATCTATATACAAATGCCAGAAAATACTAAAACAATTCCAATCACAATTTTGTAATGTCCAAGATGACATCTTCAAATTGCTTGTTCTGTCTGACCAACAAGATATTCTGTGTACTATCACAGTGGAGAAGCTGTTTAGCAAGTTTGGCATTTTTGCTTAAACAATTAATCACAGTTATCCTAATAGTTGGCAATTAATATTTGGGCGATCGACTTGTCAAATCAACTCTAGTAGAAATGGTTAAAGAGTACTCCACCAATTTTAGTATTGCACTCTTTAAACATTTATATAATTATTATACACAACGTACAGTTAAAAGACAAACGGATCAAAACAGATCCAGCAGAACCAGAGATACAGTCTTTTTTTATTCCACACATTCTCCCTTGTCAAAACCTGGCACCTACATTACTCACTATGCAACTTAACACCTGACAGTTCCTGGGTGCTAGTAGCAGCTACTGTCGCCTCAATCAGAGCTGAGGATCAGGCTAACAGAGGTCTGGTAAACTCACTCCTCTCTTAACTTAAGTTTAAAGTATCTGTAAAGTTTTCAACCCCAACCGATGCTAACTCAAAAGGTATTTATTTCTGAGTTCACGCACTTGTAAACCAGGATAAACTGGTCTATTAACTACCTCACTAAAAAGCTTCCAGGCAACATTATAATCACTGCAACTTCTGGAAAGACACCTATTTGACGACCCAGTGGGGCATATCACACCTGCTCTTCTGACACCTCCTGAGGAAGGTGGAAGAGCTACAGACAAGAGCTACATAACACAAACTGTAAAGGAAGTGCAATCACAGCGCAATCTAACAGCAGCACTGCTGGTTGATGTTAGTCAGTAAGTAGAGGTCTTTATTAGTAGGCTTAAGGAACAATTAGGGTTCATACAACAAGCACTTTCAAGGTACCGAAAACAAACACTTTCAAAATCTTAAAGCTGTTATCATCATCTAACAATCTGAAAAAATGCTGAGCCTATAATGTAGAACAAAAACTGTTAATCTTGCCAATTTATACAGTTGTAAGTCATTTTAAAAGTAATTTATAAAAGACAAGCATTCACCCGTAGCTAATTACTGGACCCAACACAAAAATTAAGCTCCCAGATTTCATGTCTGCTGCATCATCTTTTGTACTTGGTGGATGAGTTGAAGTGTCTAACTGTCCCTAAACCAGTGTTATACATCTTTTCCTGCTAGTGTTCGGTCGTCATGATAACATGACATGAATGAATGTCACTGCCACTGGTTCAACAGACAGGGAACTAAACCATTCAGAGTTTACCTTTAAAAAAATGTTACATTTAAACGAATTTCAAATGAAATAGGATTTGATTAAGAGAAGCATAATACAATCAACTGAAAGAGATTCTTTTTTTTTTCTTTTATTGGACATCATTTTTGGTGCAGTCCTCTGTTGAGGTTGAGAACAAATACCTTGAGATTCATTTCTCCTGGTGAACTGAAGAATAAAAAATACTCTTTTGCCTTTCAATTAATGCTTTGATTTTACACACAAGTGCACTGGAAAAAGCAACAATTCTCCAAGTCATTTTCAGTACACAAACATGCACATACCTTTAAACAAAAGTTGAACAGTAATTGTCTTTTCTCTCTTTATTGAAGAAATAATGTATCTAAATAACGATACAGGTCCTTGTACTGAGGTTTATGCATGTTTTATCAAAGTGATTACAGCATAACGTCATTACACTACATTAAGTCCAACTATCTGCCAAAAACACATTTTGTAAATCCAACCCAAGTTCTCCAAAGACAGGACCACATGGTCTGGAATAAAATTTGCCATTGTCACAAGACTACTTCATAAAGCCTAATTTAAAGCCTACTGCTTAGTTTGCGTTCATCTTGTTCCAGACGTTTCCCTCTTTAACCTCTGTTGGAACAAGCTGCATGTGTGCCGCATTAATACCTTGAATAGCGAGCCCCAAACCAAACATTTGTGAATAGAAAGGACAAGCAGTATTTACAATTACACGAATGAACAGAATTAACAAAGGGTATTTATTAGTTACTTATAACATCATCATGATACTGTAAATTCTTAATCTGTGAGGAGATCCACAACTGTGATCTATTAAACAATCACAACATTAAGGATTGGCTAGCTGAGATACATTTGCATTTAAAATGAAAATCAGCTTAACTAGTGGCAATTAATTTAAGTACACAGATATTATGGTTATCCTGCTTCTGTTATTTAGTTTCCTAGAGAGAACTGTCTATCTTTGACTCTGCCAGACAAACTGTCCACCCTATAGGAATTATTAAATATTATGACCTGCAAAAAGCTATTTAATAAACTGCCAAAGAAGTCTAACAGATGTTTTGAGTTGTTAAAATATGCAATACTGCTGGTTTGAGTGGTATTACATTCTTTATTACTGCACAGCTTTGGTGTCTTTACATTTTACATTTTTACATGATATAACTTTTGCAAATACAGTTTTTGAGGAATCTTCTAGCAAGTTCAAGTTCTTTTTACCAGAAGTCAAGCTATGACTCTTGAGCAGCTTAAAATGTTCATGCAGTCCGCATTAGAAGAAACTTCTCAGCAGCTTTCAGTTTCCAGGAAAGAAGTGTGCAATTAGTTATGATTCAATAACTTAAACTAATCACGAATAAGTGTTAATTTGCCACCAGCAACACTGGAGGTTTTATAGGCATAACTCTATGAAATAAGTCTATTTAAAACCCAATTGCCCCTATAAATCAGACATCCTTGTTTAATTCTACACCTACACTTTCCAAGAAAAGCCATTACATTACTTTGTTCACAACACTTTGAGTCGGTCCGTGCGAGGCACTGTTCGGTGTAAGGATTTGAATCTGTATTGAATGGACTGTTTATCCACAGCATTACGTCAGACACAGATTCAACTTCAGAAGGAGTCGGGGGTGGATGTTGCTGGTGGCAAAGGATATGGGATGTACTGAAATGATTGTGTTTCATAGACAATGCTCCATAGAAAGTGAGTCAGAGATCCCTCCCCACCCCCTGAAAATAACATCACAAAAACAACGTGCAAAAGATACTGCTTGAGCTATATGTTAGAACAACAAAAACATAATTTCATCCAACAATTTCATGGATTTGTAATATCTTGAGGGTCCATTATGAGAGGCACCACACGAGTTCAGCATTTGTGGGGTTTTTTGTGCAAATCTTTGAGTGGTCAGTGTACAGCTATGCAGACATCTTCTGGGAAATCCATTCCAGCCTCAGTTTGATACATGCCTGCTGGGTTTGTCCACTAATTGGTTACTCTGACAATCAGTGGCCAGATGCTCATTATATAAATAGAAAATTGACTGAAACTCAAAAGTCAGATCAATGACAAGACTTTGGGATGTTGGAAGGTCAGTGGATTCAGATGACACTGCTGCTACTAGCAATATTTCTCTAGTTGTTAACAGTGAGTCTGCACGTTCTGTAGGAAATTAAGCTTTTCTAAGTCAGTTACTTGACTTATCAGTTACTATAATAATAGAAAATTGACAGGAGCTCAAAATAATTACAAAACGTATAGCTTATATATATAACTTATAGAAAAGTCAAACGATCAAATATGTAATTCCTTTTTAATTAATCAGGATCTTATTTTCAAGGTTTTGGCGAGCATTCCCATCAGTTGAGATAATTTTACACACAAGCTTAATAGTAATACAGGGTTGCAAACATCCTACTAGGATAAACACAAACAATAAGACCCTTATAAGTCTTATTGCTTGCTTATAATAAGACTGGCTTTTGCTATGCCCATTAATCAACTGGAAAGAAGATTTGAGTCCACTGTGACCCTCTCCAGTAAAATGATACAATCCCTGATAGGCCAGCAAATAAAATAAAATCCTGCTATGTAAAAAAAGAAAAAGATGTTTCATTAAATTAAAAAGTGGCTGCATATAATTGTTTAGTTGTCAGTAAAGTAAAGCTGATTTCTGATTTAACCTTACTTACACCCAGTGAACCTTTTGACTTTCTTTTCTTTTGACTGCATGTAGAAACTATTTGCCTGATCATTCAATCAGCAAAGTGGCTCAGCCATGAATACATTACCCTTGTCCAGACCTGTGACACATTAACCTTGACAACACTACCGAAACAGAATGTTATCTGTTGACCAGGTCGCATCTCAAAGTGATGCCCCTCTCTGCCATGCTGTGAATAATTCATGTGAGATTGGATGAGAAAGTGAGTGGAGGCTGGGCAACTTCAGAGCCAATCCATAGGCAAATGTACATATAGCCCTCTCATCCTTATGGCTATTGATTATGTGCCACGTTGGCCAGCAGCTTGGCAATAGATTACAAACAAAATAGACAACAAGATGGGCTGAGTGTCCACACTCAGAAGTGTTGACTGTAGAAAGGGAGGAGGGCCGGGGGGGTTGGAAGCGAGGCGAGCTGATGGATTGGAAGACCTTCGCAGAATGGAAATAAATACAGCCTTCTCATTCATATGTAGTACATGGATTTCTGAGAATAATAGCTTAATCATCCCCGTCTTTCAGTGTGCGGGAAATGAAGAAATTTGGTGATGTGCAGAATGACAGACCCTTATAGAGAGGATTTGTCTGTTACACCTTAATCCATTAGGAAAGTCTCCTGCCTCAACTGTAGTAAAGCCGATTTGGAGCCCGCCGATAGCATCAGTGGGCATCAGGGAGGTGGCAGTTTTCAGAGAGAAACAGCTCTGCTGATACGCAGATATTCTGGGAGGATGGGCGGGCTGATGTTCTGAGGATTATTTTTTAACTCCAGCCACTTAACCTTTGGACAACTGATATATACTTTCACTTTCAGATGCAAATTTCAAGAGAAATACAATTTCTAGTACAGGTTTTGATTTTTCGAGGGGCAACATAATAATGTCTTTCCTCAAATGAACTAAGTTGAAGCCTAATTTAATACAGGTTAAACTGAATAAAATGTGATAAATAAAGACTGCTGTGCAAGGGCTTTGCATTTGTGCACTACATCATGTGTCAAGTAATTGCAGAAAGATTAACATTGGTAGATATCCTTGTCACGTGCTGTTAGGTCCATGCATAATGAACTGCACTGACTGCTTGGGCCCTGCAGGACAGGGTGTGATGTTTGCTGTCCCTGAATATGTCAACCCTTTATTTCCATAATTATCCTACTGCTCTCATAACATCAAATGATTTTCCATATTTTTATTTTTTAAATCCTGAATACTAATACCAATGATTCTATTTTCTATTATTATCTTTTCTGGCCTTCTGTTGCATAATCAAACCAAGGTCAGGCTTCCAGTACTTTTGCAGTTTTATAATAATGAGTATATTTATCTATTGACACTTTTTTTCGTTTGGGCAGGGGTTTGTCAAACAAAATGCTTAAATTTACAGTTACATCTACAGTGGTTAAACGTTTGTGAATGTAACCATATGGTTTTTACCTGAAATGTATCCAGATCAGGGGTTCTTTGACACTCTGGACCCCCCACAGACAAAATTGCATCAGCTTGACTACAACTGGAGCTTATATTTGTTTGCATTTTGGCACCATTAAAATGTGTATGCTGATTATGCAAAAGTATGCTGAAGTAGCTATTTGTAGTTCCTGTTTGCAATTAACCCATGGGTGTATATACAGCTATCACTGGATCACTTTGATACTGAAGAAATCTGAAAAACATGATTTTGAAGTTTTTGAGTAATAGAGATCATACTTTATCTTGATCATTTCTAAGCAGATTTAGCAGAGATAATGATATCCTCAGAAAGTGTATGTCACACGGAATCTAAAAATATGTATATCTTGTATGTGTGTTTAGATTTGACTGAGTGATGACTCCATGAGGGAGGACTAATTTTGACACTAATTGTGGCTCAACGCCCCCCTTTTAACTGTCCTGCTACCCCCTGCAGAGACGTGCCTCGCAGTTTGAAAAGCTCTGATCTAGATAGACACCTGAACATTACACTTTATTCCAAAACCATGGGAATGCATATGCTGCTACAACAGCCTCCACTCCCCTGGGAACATCTTGGTACCTGGCTGTAGGGATTTGCTCCCATTCAGCCCCACGAGCATTAGTGAGGTCGGCCACTGATGTTGGGTGATAAGGCCTGGCTCGAACTCAGCATTTTAATTCATCTTAAAGGTGTTGGATGGGGTTGAAGTCTCTGTTTGAAGCGCTCTGTCATGTTCTTCCACATTTAACTGGAAAAACCCCATTTCTCTGTGGACTTTGTGCACGGGGGTATTGTCTGGTTGAAACAAGAAAGGCTTTTCCACAAACTCTTGCAACAAAGTTGGAAGCAAACGATGTGGCTAAAATATCACAGTGTGCTGTAGCTTTAAAATGTTCCTTTATTGGAACTAAAGGGTATTACCCAAACCACGAGAAACAGCCCCAGACCAATTGTACTCTGTCAGAGGTGTCAAACAGCAGGTTTGTTCTTAAGTTGTTCAGGTGAATTAAACCATGTCCTTGAATGGGAAAGTAAGTACAATGAGGCCAAAGCACACATTCTAGATCTCCTGCCAGGTTTGGCCAGCACTTTCTCCTGGCCATACATTCTTATTTAATATATGTAATTACAAGCGCTGTGTGCTCCTAATAAGCACGAAGAGCCAAGTGGCACAATGACAAAGCAAACTGGGTTAATCCCTGTCAGTGTTCTGATTTCTTTCCCCAGCCTGCTTTCTTCCAGGTTTGGTGAGCCTTTCCTAGCATGCAAAATCTTAAAGTGATTTACACTCCACCGCGTCTCCCTGCCACAACATCCTACCTTATCAACAATGCTAACATGGCAACCTGTGCAATCTCTTCATTTGAAATTACAAGGAGTGTGATTAGAATGACTCCAAGACATCCTGAAGCTTCTTTGCTTTTCCGGTTTTTTTTCTCTCTTTTTTTTGCTGACTTAACGCACAAACTGAAAAATGTGCACAGGAGGCAGGACTGAAAATGCTGTGAATGGACAACCTTAGCTGTGGTGTGTTGCACAATGCAAATTAATTCACTGTCAGTGAAATTTAGACCAGAGCAGAGGAGAGCACAAGCCACATTTAGATGAGAGAATAAGCTCACTTTATGTTTATGTTTTGGCCTAGTTTAGGACAAGGTGGCATGGCTTCTATTTTAATCCTCTACCCCAAAAATGTGAAAGTCACCATCAAAAAGTTGTTACTGAGGGTGCAGGAGAAAAAATGAATAATATTCTGTCTGATCATTCAATACTAAAGGTTTTCCTTTGCAGTCCTGCAGTTGCTTTGTCAACACCATTATTGAGTTCTGGTTATTTAATTTGCCAAACTGACAGTCACAGCTGAGACCACCTCACTGTGTAATAACAAAGAAACAAAAATATTTTCTTTTTCTCAGCTTACAACATAGATTAACTTTTGCTTCTAATGGTGTTGGTCAGATTACAATGTCTGCTGCCGCAGTGAGTCTGATTAATACAGGTTTATTACGAAACACATCGCCAACAGGAGGGACTGAGTCGAGGGGAATGAAATGGGTTGAGAGGAAGGAAGATGGCAAATAGCAAACAGGACAGGAGAGGGAGACTGAGAGGTGGTGCGGTATGTTGTACCTGGCTTCGGGAAGAAGGTTGAGGAGCAGGAGGAAGATCCACAAGCTCAAGTCCAGTGATTTAGGCTTCCAAAGTGCAGCAGCCATATCAGTTTAAACAGCAGACTCCTGTAGGAAGGACAGAAGAGGGAGGACATGATGAAGACTGGCTAACAGCTCATGAGAAACTCAAGAAACCAATGGTTAAATGTTTATAGCTTAACAGGTAAATGTAGAAGTGACAGACTTTACTATGACATTGCTACTGCTATTTCTAAACATTCATTTAAGTCCCAATTATAGCGAGCATGTGCCAACGTTTTTTTGCATGTTCTGCATCGCGCCATGCAGTTGGCCCCCAGGTCGCAGGCCCCCTACTATACAGGACAAACCAAGTCTTCTTAAATTGGGGGAATCATAGATACACATTTTAAATATAAACCAGTGTGTTACTGCTGGTGTTTTACTAAAAACAGTTTTGTCAATAAAATGTGCTGCTGTGAAATGACTAAAGTTATTATTGTGTTGTTGGTGTCACAACGCTCACACACTCATGGTTGGCATTTCCGTACTCTGGAGTGCACGTTGTTGTGGTGCTGACACTCTTCTGCATTTTAATGAACATCCATGCAGCTTAAAGACTTAATACTAAGAAATGCAGGTAAATACTTTGACCAAGTGGCTCACTATATGGTTTGCTGAGTTTGAAAATGGCATGAATAAAATGCTACGGCCTTTACAGTCTCCGAACCCCACCCAGTTCCACAACTATGCTCTCCACCACCATCTCCATGAAAACAATTCTGATCTCATTGAGTTTAACCAATTACATAAATGCCGTTTTTAAATGAGGGAATATCTTGTGGAGGAATGGTGTTCATCTATCCAACAGGGATGTATTATCCTGGTGCTGTTTGTAAACAACCAGAGCAGAAAAGATATATATTAAATAACCTGCCTACATATCCCCATACCAAATTAAAGTGAATAAATATACATACGGTTACATTCATTCATACATTCATTGTGAGTGCTTGTGTCTGTGCTTACACCCACAGGACCCTCAGTAATCATGAGGGATGACGTAGTTTACAAACACCACCAGGATCATGCATCACATAAAACCCTGGAATGAACACATTACACAGCAGTATACAGTTTCCTTCTTCCTTTTATCTCCACTCTCTAGATGTTGCATAGCGACCGCATTCACTGTAATTATTGGTAATTATTACAAGGAGGTTGCAGTCTGGCAATTTACAGAAAGATTAAATGACCTCTCATTAAAAGTGCATGCGTGCCTGCTACCGAATGCAGCCTTAAAACACCAAGAAGATAAGAAGATGAGGGGAAGGAAGCCAAATGTCTGCAAATGACTGAGGCGCAGAGCATACACATGTGTAGCAGCTGTGTCGTACTTAAAAGGCTTTCATTGTGCTTTTGTGATATCCCCACCATCCCCACCACCTTTTTTGCCACCATGCAGAGAGAGAAGATCAAACACTTTTCTCGGGGGAATCAGTGTTCTCTGTGCTACTGCAGAGCACTGATCATTACAGGAGGAGTAAACAAATGAATTCATGTACAAGATACACTTCAGGTTAGTGCTCAAATAGAAGGCTGCACTAATAATGCAGCAACCTGTGACCATCCTTCCAGAGTTGTCTTTGTACTGATTGTAGCTGAGCACCAAGTTAAGTCAAGATCCACATCTAGTACGTCTTTTAACAAATCAGGAGCCAAAAACACTCTTTATTTTATGAATTACTAGCCAATTCATTAAAAATGTATTGTATGTGCCAAGAAATCAGCTGTTAGAATTCCTCACAGTTTGTAACCCAAATTATGAGATATTGTGAGTTGAGCCGGTGGTAAAAACCTAACAAGTAAAGCGATACCTTGATGTCATTGCTTGTGGCATTTAGCATCATCATTAGCCTCGTTTTGGTAGGGCTATTGATTGATGCATGCTCTACAAAACTACAATGAAAAATCGTTTCATAAGAAGGAAGAAATCAAGCTTGGAAAGCCTCAATGCTGAAATGGCCAGACTGTTTTGACAATGACTTGTTCGCAAAAATAGAAAAATACAGTTTCTCTTGTCCTTAATGGAGAGATGGCTGGTGGGTAATGTGTGCACTAACACATGCATGGTTCAGAAAAAATGCTAACAAAATGTTTTTCATCACATTTAATGATTGACCAAGCTTAAATTCAGCAAAAACATATTCTATTAGCTTTTTCAAAATACTGTATCAAACATGTTGACAATTTCAATCACTGCACCAACAGGGGCTTTAACAAGAATCAATATACATTGACATTCTACTTCATAAATCTGAGAGCCATGAGATGTTATTGATGTAAAGATATTCACAGTCATCGTTATGAACCTGTGGGTGTCCATGCTGCCATAAATAAAGCATCCATTCATCAATTTTCTATGCGATCAGCCGTCATACTTCCACTGAGAAAGTCGCAGACTATGTCGAATTAAACCAGTCATGTGTTGCTTGACAAATGCTGGTAAGCAGAAAACTGCGGACAGCTCAGTTCCCAGATAGTTTTTTGCACACATCATATTAGGCATCCATGCTATAATTCTCTTTCCTATTCCTCTCTGTACATTTAGCAAACCGGGTTGGTGTTTAAACTAATTCTGGATTGTTATCCATTTAAGATTTTATGTTTCCCATAAAAACTGCATGATGCCCTCTAGCATCAGAGGCATCATTTACTTGTCTCATAATGTATGTCTGAAAATTGCATTGCTAATTTCCTGACATATTGCCACCTATTCATGTCACTTGCACTCACATGGGGATCATCTTTGCGTATGTGTCATCTTCAAGGCTCTAAATGTCCAGGATGAATAAATCTTTTAAAAATACTTATACCATATACACTAAATACTTATGCCTCACGGTTCAGTCATAACCTACTGTAGTTCTATCGTTATTCTATTCTATCATTATAGTCTGTAGTAGTTGAAAGGGAGGAGGGGTTCTCATTAAAAAGATGTAGCACTGATACTGGTAAACTCTAATAATGTGCTCAGTAAACAAAACAGTTGAGTTTCAAAGGACTAAAGGAAAAAAAGTTTGAAAAATACATAATTATTCTCATTAGTCAGTCCATAAACCTCTAAATCATCTATTAGATTTGCTATTGGATCTGTGTTCTGTTCTGTTTATTCAGTTCATGTCTCCTCAACACAAGCACCAATTAGAGCTGCAGTGAAAAATCTGCCCAAAAGCTTACTAGATGGCACTCTTACAAGTGTCAACAAATCCTTCCCATAAGAATATGACAAACAGGCATTAAAAGACTGGCTGTGGGCCGCCGTCTACAATTCTGCACCCGATTTACCAATACCTGTCATGCAAATGAGGGGCTCAGATTGTGCCTGAAACAGAAAATATGAAGGAAGGGAAAAAAGGACATGTGCTTTTGTTAGCACATTAAAAATAGCTTGCCTAAGGTGACAGTAGAGCTAAAGCACTCTCCATTTTCCAGTCTTCTAACATTTACTTTCAATTTTACTGTCAGTTTTTTTTTCAGGTGAAAAAAGCATATGCAATGAGTAATGTAATCATATTTGACAGAATAAAAAGGTTATAAATGCCTTTAATGCAAATTAGCTGAGTAATCTGACTGGACGACTATGTGAAGTGATTTGTTGAACAATAAAGATAATACATGGTAAAATAAAAAGTGGCGGGGCCTAGTTTGCTCCTAGAAAGCAGTCAGTTGGTGACAATTTGGTTAATACATTTATTTTTATAGTTTAGCTGTCATTCATGACATTAAGGAAACTGAAATTCAAACTGTAATATTATAAAGTTCACAGTATGTGTTCTGTGCAAATAAATCCCTCTGGTGCTTTTACTGCACAGGATGTTAAGGAACATGTTACAGTAAAAAAAAAAAAAAAGACTGTGGCCCTCATCAGCCAATAAACACTGTCGACTGCAGTAATTGTTGAATTTAGGACACAGCTCTACAGCCATGTAATCCAAGTGGCTGTTACCTAAAAATAGCCCTAAATCCTGTCACATTTGGTTTGATGTGACGGTCATGCACTGAGCATCTACCATTGATCTTTGTAGTGTATAATTTTACCACATATGTAAAGAATTTCAAACTGCACCCATTGTTGTTTTGAAATATGGTTAGTTATTAGATGACTATAACATGGCATGTCTAAAACAGGTCAGTCAATTCTGAACATGGCTTCAGTAAAACAAGTCTTCTAATACATTGGCCGTTCAATTGTATAAAAATAGTAATGTCCATTTCAATGAAATTAAATGAAATCCAGTTAAAAGTCCACTCAAATGACCACATTTGGAACATGGAGGGTTGTGTCTATGACAACAAAGGTTGGGAGCCACTGTTGTCGATGATGCGATGCACAATGAGGAACACAGGTGGACGTAATGAGTGAGGACAATTTTTCTCTCTGTTTTGGAACCGTGGGCATGAACGTTATTATGATCATTAGGCCTCATCACTGCCAAATGATCAATGTATTGGGCTGCCAGGCAAAACTGTTTCCACTGGGGCCCATTGCTATTATGTTACGCCAGTGATAATTTGTCAAGATTTAGGTTTGTTCCTCACAGACATGGAATGAGAGTACGGTAGATCCATTATGAACACAGCACCACATGACAATAAGCCTCAGTTGCTGTTTTTAGAGCAGAAGAAAGATAAATTCCATGCTGTCATTTTCATCTCGCTGTGCCAAGGTTGGGCTGACTAATGTTCAGTGTAAGTATACTGTTCACAGGTGCTGAGAGGAGCTATAAAACTGTAGAATAAAACAGCCCAAGTGGCCCTAATAGTCCAGTTTAATCAAAGCTAACCATTGAATTTCTTTTGAATTTGCGGTGAAGTGACTTGATAAATGGTTTTATTAGTGCTAAACTTGGCAGGAATCTAAGGATTTAGGGCTCTCACTTGCTAGTTTCACCAAGACCAAATTCTAAAAAAGCTTCCTCTCCTTTGACTGCACATTTATTAGCATAAAGAAATTATTAAACAAATATACCAGATGGAGTTATTTTTACAGAGATAGATTTGGACTTTTCATGCTGTGTGCGTAAATTTACATGACAGAAGAGAGGGAATAACAGAAGTCTGGTTTCCAGAATGAGGCCAAAGTGGTTAAAAGCAAAACACTGTCACAGCCCTTAAACATTTGTGATGTTATGTTGAAAAGGAGCTCAAACTTCTTTTTTGAAAATAAAATGTAAACTGCAAGCACAGGAATGTGGTCTAGGTGGTCACGATACAGTGCACGTGACAGCGAATGTGACTTGACAAGGCTTTCAAGGCGCTTAAGCTCTCTTCAAGACCAGACCAGAGGCAAGTGATGAAACAATAACAGAAACAGCAGAGAAGTGAAAATTCATGTAAGTACGTAATGTTTAAACCCACCGACATGCCGCCGTAAAATCGTGATGGCTTGCTGCTCAGGGAATGGCATCATAAGACTTAGATAGATCTAACAGTGCCCTCTGTGTCTGAATAAAGCCGATTTGGCTAACACCTTGATTCAATATTTCTATAAGCCATCAACAGTTGCACCTGTCACGTTGCTAATGGTTAAGATCTATAATGCTTACCCAGTTGAGCATGTTTGCACACACAGAGCACAGCTGGGTAATTCTCTATAGATACTGCTGAATCTACTATATTTGATTTCCATTTATCAGATCTGCAAAGTATACAATATAGAAACGACTGGAGTGTGTTCCCAGACCATGATACCAAGAGAGCTCAATGAACAGAGTTGACACAATAACCCCGATGACTAAAAAAGCCTGTATATTACAGGGAGCGTACCCTTATTCACAGAATACTGTCCCTTAATAATTGACAGGTCACAATCAGGTATTCTTAAATGAATTCCAACTGGAAGAATGTGACTGAGAAAATACCTCAAATCATGCATGATTATAAACGTGGTGTAATAGGGCAATTGTCCCTGCAATAGCATTCATTACGCTGGTGGGAGGAAGAGATCTGATCAGATTAATAGAATAATAATGTAAATCAGTGTGACTTTTTCAATTAGAGACACAGAACACCACACCACAGATCTGCATACAAGTCACTACTACCATAATTAAAAAAACTGGGAAGCAGCTTTTAAACCAGGGACAGGGTGTCTGCCTTGCAGGTGAAATCTGTCAGAGTGCATCAGGGATTCCTGGTGAAGAGCAATACCTTCTCTAACACTCACCACCTGTGCACATGTATTACATCAGGCCTTGTTACACTGTTTGCAGCTCAATGCCTGCACAATTGAGATTGCAGACCATCACTGCTGACACACATTATGTTAACCCCTTCAATGACAAAGCTGATACTGGTTTATATTAACATTTTTAAAAGTAGTGTTGTGAAGAGCAGGTGTGGGAGAGGAGCTGTCTTAGGAGGAGCAGGAAGTAGGAGGAGGAGCCTGGACTGATCATAGTCTATAGATAGAGGATCAAGTTCAGGTGCGAGTCCTTTTGTACTGCCACAGAATCCTTAGCTCTCTACTGGCAGCAATTGTTTGTCTGAGTGAAAATGTGTTTCTTTGTTGTGGGTGCTTTTTGCTTGTTTGATGTTTGATGTATTGTTTGATGTGTGGTTTGAGTTAAGTTAAGGTAATAGATCACTGTGTTACTTTTGTGCATTATAGTGCTTTCAGTTGTACTGCTTTCTGTATTTATGGTATTTTTTGACGCTAACCCATGGCACGTCTTCTACTCAGATAAACCCGACGACAATTGGTGTCAGCTGCCCTGCCTGGCCATCCTGTTTGGCCCCAATAAACTGCAAACTACAACTAAGATGACTTCTCCTGGTGTCTCACTGTGTCTGACCGCACAGCCATGGTGTTAATCATAATCCCTGGAAATCAGCCTTCCTCTTTAGGCGAACTTTATATAGTCTGGACTAGTATATCTAGCATATTTTACAAGTAGTATTCCACAAAATGGGAGTGAAGTAAATGGGCAACATACACTATAAATGATAAAAATAAGTATAATGAATATGGGAAATTTAAGTCATAGTCTGTAGTTGAGGGTGCAAATGTTGTATGTGGGAATGGGAGAAAAATGAGTAGAGGGAAAAACTGTCTGGCTCAAGTAATTCTCTGCTAATGCAGTTTCAAGTTCATCATTAAATAAAATGAAAAAAGAACAACATCATTAGCAGTGGTTCCACAGCTAAGATACAATGTAACCTTTAGGGCTAAGAGCAAGAAAAATAAGTCACTGTTTGCTCAAGACAAGAGTATGAGAATAATAAATAAAAAACAAACAAACCACACAATAAAGTTAATGTGCCGAGAGGTTCACATTCAAAATGCAACATGTACTTCTGTGGGGGTTTAAATTAAACTGTATTACACACAATAAATGTGCTGTTTCCATTCAGTATCCTTGGCAAAATACATATCAAGTGTTAAAACATTTGGACTCATTGATTTCCTTCTAATACTGACGTGTATTAATTTATGAACATGAACATTATATTTGTCTGGGTAACATGACACTAACCTCCTCTTAAAGCAAATACTATATGTTCATTATTTTAGATAGTTTGGATAGGGCAATACACAATATAAAAAATAAACTTACACCAAACGTAACCCACAAATGTAAAATGCTGACACCAAAAGAGCCATCTAAACAAAAAGATACAAGCTCTCAACTGCAATGCATTCAATTTGAAAAAGAATCCCTTTCTTGCACTAAACATCGCAAATAAATTTGAAGCAAGAAAATAGATGTCAAACAGAACGTTTCTAAAAGGCTTAACCAGACAAGATGCCTTCATAGCTGATAGCATTACATGGCCAGCAGAGCAAGGCCCCACATGGAGGGGAAATTAATATCTCAGTTCAGACTGTGACAAGTTTTGCATCTCCTCAATGGATTATGATTACAGCTGGAACAAAGTCTTTGCCCATTAGGAGGGGTAACCAAACTGGCTTACAATGAGAAAAAGTAGGCACCAGAAGGAAGGGATTGAGAAGTGAGATAAAAATATACAGTACTGTCACATACAGTCTGAGCTCAAAAATTGGCCCAACAATAATGGTGGATTTCCATTAAGCTAAAAACCTGAACGAAACCTGTGAGGCTCTATACAACTCACTGGAATACAGTTAATTAAGCTTTGCTTAATATACAACTATCCTCATCACAAATGTGATTATGTTTAGCTGGGAGATGGAAACCACAGCACATATTATCCAAGCGCGGTGTTCCTTTCATTATTGTATATAGTATCATTTGAGTTCTGCAGCAAACATGCACAGTGCTAAAATATGTGCAATCAATTACCTGCGGTCCTTCCGGCGTGGGGGGCAGTGGTACGGGACAAGGTCAACTATAAATATTATTGAATAACAGTTTTTTTCTGCACGCTTAAAGGAATGTTCTGTTGCATTTGCATTTCCTTTTGTACTGAGTTGTATTTTCATATTTGCAATAAGCATGCACTATATGTATACCATGTGCCTGATTCCTAGGTGATATTCCTATCTTTTAGATAAATGTAAGAACAGGAATGTTGGAGTTGGATTACACTTCATATAACAGTGATTATAAGCATGCTACACCACAAAACTAAGGCTAAACAACATGAGACTTCTTTGTAGTTGCCTCCATGAACACACATTTAGCCAATTGGTTCACAGTGATGTTGACACAGCTCAGTTGAGCGCAGGGTATGATATTGCTGGTCAGCACAGTAACCTACTGCTGTGAGGATGCTATGGGAATACAAATGAGTGCGGCATGGCAAAGCATGCAATGGATACAACATGTAATACTGTGCCAGTGGAGAAAAAACATAGGAATTTGCTGTGGACTATATGGTGCTTTAGATACACTGAAAAAGGGGGCAGGGTATATGAGAACAGTACCCTTAAGGACTTGAACAAGCAGATAAAAATGTCCAAAAAGGCTTATGGAACCAGGTCACACTGGCCCCTGTGCAAAACTGCATTATGGCTTCAGGTTTTGTCAAAATCAGGCCGTTATCAAAAGTTATCACCTGAGAAATCACATTTGAAGTGATGATGCACCCCCACTAATTTGCCCTGAGGCTGCCTGCATTATTCATGGTTAACAGCATGTTCCACTTGTTTGCATGGCAGTAATTGTTAGGTGATTAACCTACTGATTGCTCACTTGATTCATTTTCTAAACCACTTTTATCCATCTCAGTGGTGTCTGATTGTTGGAACAATCCAGTTTTTGAAGTGCTTGGTGGGGTGCTTTGGGCCAGAGGCGTTGGCTGACCTCATAAAGCTTCTGGTTGTTGAGTTAGAGTTTTAGTTAAGAAGTTAGTCCCAGTGTGAGTATGAGTCTCTGGACATGGAATTCAGGAGAAAATATATGTAAAATGAGTAAAAACCCCAAACTATTTGCCTTAAATAGGCCGTGAGAACTCTCATTAACCTTAATTACAATCAAAAATGTTGAGTTTCACAGCAGTCTAAACACACAATGAAAACTCTTGATAAAAAAAAGCTTTAGTCAAACGGAATTTCACTATGAAATAGAAGTATTTTATATTAAAATCCATCTTTAGAACCTAAAATACAAAAGGAATATGCTAACAAGTATAATTGAAATTATCATAAATACATGATGAATGAATAAACTTGCATAACATTATGTGCTAAAACTAATTATGTGTAAAGTAATTTATCAAGAGAAAACATATCCATCACTTGACTATGAACTAACTTTTGTCCACTGTGCGAGACGCTGAGTCACCGCTCCATCAAATTTGTCTCCCAAAGCCACACTGGCTTTAAGCCAGGAAGCAATAAATTATGAACAAAGAATCACTTTCTACAGATAGGTTACATTCTTGTAAAATTTTTATGTTTAGTATCCAATAAAGTATATTGCTAACAAGACATTTCAGGATGGGCCCAGAAGCAACAGCAGCTTTGCTATTTAAACTTTCACACTCTCTAGTTTTGTTAATGAGCTGAACCCTTCATGCCACATTGGGGTTTTCAGGAACTATTCAAAATACTTATTCCAAATGCTCCTCCAAACTACTCTGAAATCTACATCTTATACTAATGAACCATTCATTTAATATACTGTATAGTATGTAGAGGTCACTAATTGATGAAGAAGTGAAAGGCATCAACTGCCTGGTTGGTCCAAAAAGGTAAAGAGCAGTACATAACAATATAATTGGTGGTCATTACCACCGAAACCTAGAGTTATATTGTGCCACAAAAGATTAAATACATCACCAGCATAATTTAATTGTTTGTCCATTAACCTAGTCTACTCTTATTTAAATCACAGCTTTCTGGGTCAGAAAAT
The DNA here is from genome assembly GCA_036024295.1 of Nannoperca obscura. Taxonomy (NCBI): domain Eukaryota; kingdom Metazoa; phylum Chordata; class Actinopteri; order Centrarchiformes; family Percichthyidae; genus Nannoperca; species Nannoperca obscura. Next base: position 6,961 of record JAVQJL010026670.1, on the reverse strand, counting down.
AGAGTCTGAAAAATGTACAACATTAATATTTCAGCTCATTCACAAGACTGGCAGATAGACATCCAAAGTCATCAGAGAAACGGTAAGAAACGAGACGAGGGCACGGGGCAAACATCTGTCTAACTGCATCTTGTCCTTTGAGTCTTGTGGTTTCACTAAGATCTACGACCGCCAGTGCAGAACATGAGATGGGCTGTTATTCTAACTATGTCATTGCCACCGATCAAATGCTCCACATGTCACTTCATATGACTACTGTAACAAAGACGTTCTGTGCATGAACATGTCAGGTGTCCTTCAGACCTTTATCCACTGTCCCTCCTTACTGTCCATCCATCATTTGTAGCCATGCTAGCGATGTGGTCTTAGGTAACCCCACTTACTATCTAGCCATCTATTAGATGGATTGCCATGACATTTTGTACATACATTCGTGATCCCTAGAGGATGAATCCTACTAACTTTGGTGAAATTTGGTGACTTTTTCTGTAGAGCCAAAGGGTCAAAGTTTTCACTTATCCAGTGAAATATCTCAACATCTATTGGATGCATTGTCATGTAATGTTGTACAGCCATTCTTGGTCCCTTGACAATAAATCCAAATTACTTTGGTGATCCCCTAACATTTGCTATATTGCTACCATGAGATTGACATTCGTGGTTTTGAGTGGAATATAGAATATGGATGGATTGCAGTAAAATTTGGTAAAGACATTCATGTCCCCCATAGGGTAAATTGTCATCACTTCGGTCAACCTTTTGACTTTTCTTCTAAAGCAATCCTCCATTCAAAGTGTTCAGCATCTTCAGCATGGCTGTAGACTATTTCTTTGTATACAAGTGTTTTGGGGGAGACTGCAATCTATTGCATCCCATGAGTATCTAATTAATATTAGAGGTTATTGATATTGTAAGGGCTGTTGGGATGAGTGTCTCTAAACATGTTAAATTAGTGTTTAATGGAATTTAAATGGAGACCACTGGAGCCATGATCCATCAAACAATAACATTAACACAAATGATTCCTTGAAACATTTTAGAATCTGCGACTCTGATCCTGTTAACGCTAAAATTCAAGTTTAACTACAGTTGACCATGTCCTGTGTTCTTTTTATTGAATGGTCAAGTTACACATGAACGATATTCCTTCAGGTCATGGATCAATCACATTGACCTACACCTCAAGGTAAATGTTGACTATTGTGATCCATCTTGGTATGCATATTGGGAAACCAATTTAGAACATGCATACCACAGTTAAGTAACACATTGCATCCTGCTTATTTGCTGTAAGAGTCAAGTGGGTCTGTACACAACGTCACTGAATCTATCCAACTTGAGTGCATCTCTGAAGTGGCTTGATCAGTTGCTATCGATCATGCTAATAGGCAAAGTATCCATAGGCAGGCGATTCAGTGTAAGTAGAAGCTATAGTCATTACTAACATGAATGGCAGCTATATAGCCTAACTGTAATTGGAATGCAAGGTTTCACTCTCTGGTAATAGCCATACAAAGAGCAGTAGAGTTCAGCACACGCACTAGACTGGCCCAGCAGAATAATTTAAACCATAAATCAAACATCCATGCTGTGGTTCACCTTGAAGCTCTATAGGCTTGTCTTTGCCACTTAGCCGGAAATTGTGTTGAATGTGTGTTCTGATTTTCTTATCCTATCCAAACAAGGACATACTGTAAAGCTGCAGTGATGTACAATATAACAACATGAGCTATAAAGGTGCAACTTTAAGATGAATGAGGCTGTTTTCAAAACTAACAAGCTTTTTTTCATTTCTGGAAATACATGTAATCTGATCCGTTGTGATAGAAAAGACAATTCTTGCAGAAAACTGGCGTTGCTAACATTACAGAGAAAATATGTATAGCGTATAAAACTATATAGGATTTCTCCGTATTTTACCTCATTGGTTTTAGGAACAATCGGCCCTCAATGTGTGACAGATGTGTCGGAGGGCAGCACATCTTTAATAAGTGAAAATCCTCTTACTGAAACAATATATTAAATGAAATAAACCGCACAAAGCAAGATTTTCTCCATCAGTTTTTTTTTTCAGTATTTGGAGAATTTTTCAATCTATTATTACTGAGTTTTGTGCTGAAATATAGAGAATCAGCATAATCTGATAGAATTTAACACTTTGAACAGTGTCATATGTTATTACAAATGTTGATATATTTAAACAAATGTAGTAATTCAACTGAATTTTAAATAGGCAATGAATATTTTAACTTATCATTCAATCAGATATGTAGGCACATATGCCTTAGGCAAGAGTTGGCCACCCATTTTCCTGTATGACACATAGAGATATTACTAATCATAAATCAGTAAATATCATGTTATCCTAAGAGGAGATCCTGTGCATAAAAAAAAAACTTACACTTCCAATTGTGAATCCAACAAATCTAGGCACACACACCAAGTTTTATTACCTTCGTATTACACCACATTGATGGATAGAAGACATATTTAAATTTGATCCATGAATGTTGGTGTAGCTCACAAACACATGTACAAAAATAAATGAATAGTTTTTCCAGTATCCTCCGCCATTGTAAGTTACCTTTCCCTAGGCTAGATGATTATCAGCTTTGCCTCCAGTGGAATGAGGTGAGTGTGATTTATAGTGAACAGGGCTGTGATCAGCTTTGGATCTTACTGTGAGTCTCTGTGGATGAGATGTTTACTGGGGCTTTTTGTGTGGCCAGTAGGATCCCACTTAGTGTGAAAGATGGCAGCTGTGAGGCTGCCTCTGGCAAGTGTGACTCCAGCTATGGCTGCTTGGTCTCATGTAGCACGAAGTGCCAGCTGCTCAGGTTGTGTAGTACTCCAGTGAGCATGACTGATTGTGGCTGAGGTAAGCGCGTCTCTGGCGAGAACGATGCTGAATGCACCAAGAGTGAATCCAACTCTGGCTACAACTGTGGCAGATCACAGCAAACAGCAGATCGGTGCAGCTGGCCACTTGGACTGTGGCTGCATCAGCCCAACTGTGGCAAGTGCAACTGAGTATCTGTGGCGAGCATATTTTTGGATGCTCTGTGTGGGCTGCTGCTGCACAGTCTGACAGACCGTAGTGAGAGCGATTGTAGTGATCAAAGCAGCTTTGACTACTGGTTCAGCAAGTTATCACTCTGGTGGAGTTTGCTGGTTGGGCAGAGGCCACAACAAGTGTGACTGACTGCAACTGCAGTGAGAGAGACTCGGTTAAGCATTGTTCATGTTACTCTGTTTCAAGCAGTGTGGGGCTGATGAGCTCCAGTACTACTGCAATCTGGACCCACACTGAGTGTGTGTTTCTGGTTACAAATATGGCCAGTGACACCTTTTTAAATGGTTCAGTCAGAGGTATATGTGACAAAGGCCAACTAAACTTGTTTAGATATAACAATCACATGTAAATTAAAGTATATGTACATACAACATGCTATTAAACTAAAGTGGAGGCCTACAATATGGTGAAAACTAGCTTGGATTTTAGAAAGAAATGAATGTATGTATAAGCTAATTCAAATGGGCTATAACTATGACATCTGTTGAATATTACGTCATAGCTAAGTTAGCACTAATTAAACCTACTACACTCATCATCACACTTCGAGGATGCTGGCCCAGCTATCTGACACAATGACACCCAGCTATCTTCAACCTCAACTTCATTCTTAATAGATTTGTAGGACAAGTGACAGATTCGTTTAAAAAGACTCATTGAGCTGTGAATAGATTTCTGTACCAACAACTCTGAGCCAGCTTGCTTATTGACTCAGAATCATGATTAACAACAGGCTAAACTGATGCCTGACACTGCTGGCTTGACTAAGTTTTTAAAGAGCCATACTCTGCTCCAAGCTTAAATACATGCATAACAATTATAAATTCAACTAAATAGTCACTAATTATATTAGGCTACCTGCACCATGTAGCAAGTTACTTATAAATTAAAAGTAACATTGTAGATTTCTTTTAAGGAACCCAATTAAATCTATTTTTAAAATGTGTCTTTAAAAGTCTAGACTTGCACATAAATGATCATTGTGCACCTATTGTTTTTAATTTTGTGTCCATCTGCCTCTGAAAGACAAGGTAGCTTTCATTTATTTTGGTACCACTGATATACAGTAAACTAGTAAGATCACAGTCTGGTCTCAAAATAAACGGCAGCTGATGCACCCAACAAAGTGGCAAGTACTCAATTCAATTCCCTAGGCACAACTCTGAGGGAATGTAATGTTATTATTATTCCCTACTGTGAGTTCAAAGATGTGAATGTTTCAAAGTTCTGTGGTTCAGAAGAAAAGAACAACATGGAGTGTTGCTGGAGGATCTACATGGTAAAAACACCAACATTTGAAGTATTATTATAGACTATAATAGTATAAGACACAAGCCTTTCTGACAACACCTCCAAAATTCTCAGACTAAACCACAATATTGACAATATGCATTGGTATTGATTTCTTGATTATACTGATTAGACCCATGAAAGATCAATAAAGGTATTGTAACAAAAGCACATCTTGGCCCTTTTCTGCCTTCCCAGGAGGCTCTACAGTTTAATGTTCAGTCTCCCATGGCTTACCAGCCTGTATCGCGTTGCCACTGAAACTTGCTGCAGTTTACTGTTCATGTCAGGCCACCGTGCTTTCATCTTTTCAAAATAAATCACCAATCAATACAAGCATCAGAGTCTGATGAGACTACTGCAGAAACAATTGTTTAATCAATCAACAGAAAATAATTTTAATTTTGTTAATTATTGGCCATTATAGCACTGGGTTTTTATTGATGTGTTGCTTGGTTGCAAAGAATTTATTTTCATGCGCTTTCTTTGATGAGACTTCAGGGCCTGTAAAACTTCAACAATAGCTTCCATTAAGTTCGTATTCATTGAGCCTGTCCTGCTTCTTTCTTTCTTTCCTCACCGTTACTAGACACACAACACTAAACACAAAGCAGTGGGTCATTCAAGTTTAGTGAGTGATGGGCCTGGTAGGTAAAATTCAAGTTTGCTGCATTGAAAATAGAAGTGATCACATGAAGACAGCCAACAGGAACATTTGAATTCACTTTTGAATGGTAATTAAGCTTTACATCCCACATTCATTTTTAAAAGAATATTACAGAGCAATGTGAACAACACAAATATAGGACATTAACAGTTAATATGATCTAGTTAAAAATACTTGACATTTTTAAGGCAAATTTAACAATATAAGAATAAAATATTTCATATATGCTAGCCAGGCATTGATCAAAGGCCATTAATGATTGACTAGGTGACTTGAAATGGCCAGTAAAGATGTGGCTACCAACCTGGATAGCCAGCAAATCAGTACATGACAAAAGTGGACAATTAGAAACAACCAGATAAGGTCAATAAAGAAGAAAAATAAAAAGACCTAATGGTTATAAAATCATCCTCATAATACTTGTGAATTGTTTCCACCGGTACATATCATGATGTATTTGCTGGTGTACAGTCTCAAATCCAATGTTAACACTGGAATCACACTAAACTATTTGGTGAACAAATAGCTGCAATAATTGTCATTTTTCAAGCATAAATGTCAAAGATTTTATGTTTCCAGGTTTTCTTACATTCTTACATTAAAGTAAACTAAATATGTGTGGCATTTAATGGTGTCACCTTGAAAAAATAATCAGCAGGTTAATTGGTAATGAAAATAATCAATATTATTATATATAATATATAATAGTACATATAATTAGTACAAAACTAAAATTCCCCTGGACAATGTCAACAGAATCGCGTCTCAATCCTATCATCTTGATATGAATGATCTGACAAAAAAGTATTATATAATTGGATTACCCTCCCCTATTATATGCACGTGTAGTAGAACTGGAAAAGGCCAGGTCTTACAGGAGGAAAGTGTCACTGCTGAAAGTCATCCTGTCCTGAACTGTGTTCACATTCTTGGCATGAAGTCAAACTCGTTCAAGGTGCGTCAGTGTCCCCTTGCTTATTCGTGATGTTCATGGATATGCCTCAAGGCTAAGCCAAGGTCTGACACTCCAGCTCAGTGACATTAGGATGACATCCCTGCTGATTGCTGAAAAATGCTTCCTTATAGCCTTTTGTCCGACTGGTATTTGTGGCTGTGTGGTAGTTTTGTTTTACCTTTTGTGCATATCAATTACTAAAGATATATATATATATATATATACTGTTTAATGTAAAGATCAGCTTCCACCATCCTCTTTAACATGGACCCTTGAGCAGATACAGGAGCACTGCACTGACACCTGTGACATTTGTTTGCAGAACACATTTATTTTCATTTGAGGAAATGAGAAAGCCTTTGCGCTGCCCCAGTTTTAAGATTACCTAAGGATTGAATCAGTATTCATAGGTATGCCCCATAGCTGTTGTAAAGGTCTTATACAGGTGTTTTTTAGTGCATTAGAAGCAGTTCATATCTGGAGTGCACATTTTCAGGCAGGATGCAGTATAAGTATATTGTGTCCCCAATACACTTTCATGGCTTATCAAATGTAATAAAGTAACACTGTTTCTTGATATAAAAGTGCCTGGCAAGGTTGGAAAATTTGAGAAAACCATTCTTTTTTTATTACCTCTCTGGTGGTTGTGAATATTACATGATTTAAGCTAAAAACAATTACAGTAAAATGATCTGTAAATTATATCATAACAGCATTCTTAGTGTTCACTGTGTCTTAGCGTTATGTCGGTATAAACCGTGCAGTGGTAGAAGTACACTGAACAAAAATATAAACGCAACACTTTTGTTTTTGCTCCAATTTTACATGAGCTGAACTCAAAGAGCAAAAACTTTTTCTATGTACACAAAAGGCTTATTTCTTTCAAATATTGTTCACAAAATTTTCTAAATCCTGAGGTAAATTCTGACTGCAGGAATGTCCACCAGAGCTGTTGCCCGTGAATTGAATGTTCATT
>JAVQJL010026664.1:0-29527 GCA_036024295.1 Nannoperca obscura | reverse complement strand
TGACTCTATTTTCTATTCATTTCACAACGTATGGTGGTGAATAAGTGTGACTTTTCATGGAAAACACAAAATTGTTTGGGTGACCCCAAACTTTTGAACGGTAGTGTATATATATATGTCTAGGTTTGTGCTAGTTAAAATTGTGGTGTTTCAGTGCCCTACAAGTCTGAGGGACATGTACATGAGACACACGGCCACAAAACAATGACCTCATCTGAGCACGGGGAAGAGGAGCAGAATGAAAGAAACTCTGAAAGGAAAGGTATCTTTTTGTATATTTAGAGGAGGCAATGTTCTCTTAGGTTTACATACTGGAGTTTACTTGTGGTGCAATAAATATGCAGTAGATAAACTTTCCTCACAAGCTAAACTTGGCAACTCACAATGTAAAATGGGCCCCTGAAAACCGGAAACAGGAGACATGTATACATTTTTATTATAATACACCGTTAATGTTAATAAAGATTGTGGTGTGTCAGTCCCCCATATGTCTGAGAAACACGTACACGAGACTCATGGCTACAAATCAACCTCATCTGGGCACGGGCATAAAAGGGAGGAGGAGCATGAAGGTATCTTTTTTATATGTACTGTAGTTGCAGTTTACTGTATTTAACCTGTAGTGATGGAAATACACAGAACATACACTTTCACTATGGGTCAAACTTGTCAACTCAGAGCAAAAAATGGGTCCCTGAAAATTAAAATCAGCAGAAAAATATCTTATCGTTTGCTTGTTATGTGAATGAAAAATGTTGTGTGTCAGTCTCCCACAAGTCTGAGGAACATGCACATGAGACTCATGGCCACAAAACTTCATCTGAACATGGAGAGGAAAGGGAGGAGGAGGAGCATAAAGAAAGAAACCCTGAAGGGAAAGGTACCTCTTGTATGTAGTGGTAGCAGCGTTTGTGTAGATTTAAGTGCATTAATGCAGTAAATGTGCAGCTGCTAAACATTTACTGAGTTAACTTGGTGGAAACTGAAAACAGCAGAAATGTATCTAAATGCGTCTCTTCAGTGATGTTGAATTTATATAACTTTAAAATGAACTTAATGTTTCTGGTGTTTCAGTTTCCCACAAATCTGAAGGACACGTACATGAGACTCATGGCCACAAAACATCGACCTCATCTGGGCACGGGCATGAAAGGGAAGAGGAGCATAAAAGTATGTGCTCACATGTACTCTAGTGGAAACTGTAGCTAACTGTAGTTAACAGAAATATGCAGTAGATAAACTTTCACTGTGTTAAACTGACAGCAAAACATGGTCCCCTAAAAATGAGAAACAGCTGAAATGTATCTAAACGTTTGCTTGCTGGCTTTGCTTATAACAATGATGACCGTGGTGTGTCAGTTTCCCACAAACACGAGGGACACGTTCAAGAGACTCATAGCCACAAAACATTAACTTCACCTGGGCATGGACAGGAGAGGGCGGAGCATAAAGGTATCTTCTTATATGTACCGTAGTGGTGGCTATACGCAACTGTAGTTAACGTGTAGTGGTGGAAATGTGCAGAAGATAAACTTTTACCGCGAGTTACTTGGCAACTGCAACTGACAGCAAGACATGGGGCCTAAATATCTGGCTGGTATCTAAATGGTTGCTTGCTGGCTTTGCTTATGACAATGATGACTGTGGTGTAATAGCTGAAAGGAAAGGTATATCCTTCATTTGTAGAGGGGGCAATCTTCTCGAGAAACGTACCTGGTATTTTTGCTTGTCATTGACGTTTGTCATGTTTCAGTCTCCCATCATAATGAGGGTCACGTACATGAGACTCATGGCCACAAAACAATAACCTTATCTGGGCACAGGGAGGAAAGGGAGGAGCATGAAAAAACAGAAGAGACAGGTATATCCATGTGTAGTGGAAAATAAATATATGTAGATTTATATAGTGTAGTTTTCTTACACTGTTGTGCAGTAGACCAAAATTAAACTTGGCAACTTATAGCAAAACATGGTCCCCTAGACAATTGTGCATTTATTAAAATGTTTATTTGAATGATAATTGCGGTGTTTCAGTCACCCACAAGTCTGAGGGAAACGCTCATGAGACTCACGGACACAAAACATCAACCTCATTTGAGCACGGGAAGGAAAGGGAGGAGGAACACAAAGGTATCTCCTTATATGTACTGTAGTTGTAGCTGTGGCTAACTGTAGATAACATGTAGTAGTGGAAATATGCAGTAGATAAACTTTCACCGCAAGTTAAACTTGGCAATTTACAGCAAACCATGGTTCCCTAAAAAAATGTAAAGAGGAAAAATACATCTAGATTTATGCCTATTATTTTAATGATAATTGTGGTGTTTCAGTCTCCCACATGTCTGAGGGACATGTACGTGAGACTCACGAAAGCAAAACAACAACCTCACCTGGGCATGGGCAGAAAAGGGAGGAGGAGGAGCATAAAGGTATATGTTCTGCAGTGGTGGCTCTGGCTAACTGTAGTTAACATGTAGTGCTGGAAACATGCAGTAGTTAAACTTTCACAAGTTAAACTTGGGAACTTACTGTACAAAATGGGCAATAATGATGATTGTGGTGTTTCAGTCTCCCACAAGTCTGAGGGACACGCTCATGAGACTCATGGCCACAAAATAACAACTTCATCTGGGCACGGGCATGAAAGGGAGGAGGAGCATGAAGGTATATCCTTGTGCGTACTGTAGTGGAGGCTGTAGAGTTAACTGCAGTTAACGTGTAGTGATTGAAATATGCAGTAGATAAACTATTACTACAAGTTATATTTGGTGACTTGCAGCAAACAATTTGCCTCTAAAAACTGAAAACAATAAAACATTTATCAAAATATTGGATTGATGTGATAATGACGATTTTGGTGTTTCAGTCTCCCACAAGCCTGAGGGACATGTAGATGAAACTCATGGACACAAATCAACCTCATCTGGGCACGGGCATGAAAGGGAGGAGGAGCATGAAGGTATATCCTTATGTGTACTGTAATGGAAGCTGTAGATCTAACTGTAATTAACATGTAGTGATGGAAATTTGCAGTAGATAAACAATTCACCACTGGTTAAATCTGGTAACTTACAGCCAAGTATGGTCCCCTAAAAAATTGCAATGAGAAGAAATATATCTAGATTTTTGCCTATTATTTTAATGATAATTGTGGTGTTTCCCAACAAGTCCCCCACAAGCCTGAGGGACATGTACATGAGACTCATGGCCACAAAACAACCATAACTGGGCACGGGCATGAACTGGAGGAGGAGCATGAAGGTATATCCTTATATGTACTGTAGTGGAGGTTGTAGAGCTAATTGTAGTTAACATGTGGCGATAGAAACATGCAGTAGTTAAACTGTCACAGGTTAAACTTGGTAACTGACAGTACAAATGGGCCTAGGAACTGGAAGAAAACCCAAAAATTGTTTTGTTGTGATAATGACGATTGTGGCGTTTCAGTCTCCCACAAGTCTGAGGGACACGCACATGAGACTCATGGCCACAAAATAATAACCTCATCTGGGCACGGGCATGAAAGGGAGGAGGAGCATGAAGGTATATCCTTATATGTACTGTAGTGGAGGCTGTAGAGCTAGCTGCAGTTAACGTGTAGTGATGGAAATATGCAATAGTTAAACTTTCACAAGTTAAACTTGGTAACTTACTGTACAAAATGGGCCTATGAACTGGAAATACTCCCCCAAAAAAGTACATCTTTTATTGTTGTGATAATGACGTTTGTGGTGTTTCAGTCCCCCACAAGCCTGAGGGACATGCTCATGAGACTCATGGCCACAAAATAACAACCTCATCTGGGCACAAGCATGAAAGGGAGGAGGAGCATGAAGGTATATCCTGATGTGTACTGTAGTGGAGGCTGTAGAGTTAACTGTAGTTAACATGTAGTGATGGAAATATTTAGAGGATAAACTTTCACCACAAGTTAAATCTGGTAACTTACAGCAAAAAAAAAAAAATGGCCCTTGAAAACTGGAAACAGTAAAACATTTATCAAAATTTTGGATTGATGTGATAATGACGATTTTGGTTTTTCAGTTCCCCACAAGCCTGAGGGAGACGTACATGAAACTCATGGACATAAAAAAACTACCTCATCTGGGCACGGGCATGAAAGGGAGGAGGAGCATGAAGGTATATCCTTGTGTGTACTGTAGTGGAGGCTGTAGAGTTAACTGTAGTTAACATGTAGTGATGGAAATATGCAGTAGATAAACAACTCACCACAGGTTAAATTAATGGCCCCCTAAAAAATTGCAAACAGACGAAATATATTTTCATTTTTGACTATTATTTTAATGACAATTGTGGTGTTTCCCCACAAGTCTCCCACAAGCCTGAGGGACATGTAGATGAAACTCATGGCCACAAATCAACTTCATCTGGGCACGGGCATGAAAGGGAGGAGGAGCATGAAGGTATATCCTTATATGTACTGTAGTGGTAGCTGTGGCTAACTGTAGTTAACAAGCAGTAGTGAAAATATGCAAAAGATAAACTTTCACCGCAAGTTAAATGTGGTAACTTGCAACAGAAAATGGGACTACAAACTAGAAATAGTAGGAAAAAAATTATCAACATTTTGGATTGTTAAAAAAATGACAATTTTTATGTGACAGTCCCCCACACGCCTGTGGGACACATACATGAGACTCATGGACACAAAACATCAACCACATCTGGGCACGGGCATGAAAGGGAGGAGGAGCATAAAGGTATATCCTTGTGTGTATTGTAGTGGAGGCTGTAGAGTTACCTGTTAACAAGTAGTGATGGAAATATGCAGTAGATAAACAATTCACCACTGGTTAAATTTGGTAACTTACAGCACAAAACAAGACTCTGAAAACTGGAAACAGTACAACATTTATCTAAATTTTGGATTGATGTGATAATGATGATTTTGGTGTTTCAGTCCCCCACAAGCCTGAGGGACACGTACATGAAACTCATGGACATAAAAAAACAACCTCATCTGGGCACGGGCATGAAAGGGAGGAGGCGCATGAAGGTATATCCTTTTATGTACTGTAGTGGAGGCTGTAGAGCTAACTGCAGTTAACATGCTTGCTTGCTATGTGAATGAAAAATGTTGTGTCTCAGTCTCCCACAAGTCTGAGGAACATGTACATGAGAATCATGGCCACAAAACCTCTTCTGAACATGGAGAGGAAAGGGAGGAGGAGGAGCATAAAGAAAGAAACCCTGAAAGGAAAGGTACCACTTGCAGTAGTAGTAGTAGTAGTGGTAGCAGCGTTTGTGTAGATTTAATTGTGTCCCATTGTTGAACTTATATAGCTCATAAAATGAACTTCATAAGATGTTTTTACTTGTTATTTCAATCCCAATTATGGTGTTTCAGTCCCCCACAAGCTTGAGGGACATGTACATGAGATTAATGGTCACAAAACATCCACCAAATCTGGGCATGGGCATGAAAGAGAGGAGCATGAAGGTATATATATATATATATATATATATATATATATATATATATATATATATATATACACACAGACACACACACACACACACACACACACACACGTACTGTACTTGTAGCTGTTGCTAACTGTAGTTAACATGTAGTAAACTTTCACTGTGAGTTAAACTTGGCAACTGACAGCAAAACCCTGAAAAATGGAAAAACAGCAGAAATGTATCTGAACTTTGGCTTGGCTGGGTTTGCTTATGGCAGTGATGATTGTCATGCTTTAGTCTCCCATCATTTTGAGGGACACGTACGTGAGACTCATGGCCCCAAAACAACAAGAACCTCCTCTGGGCACGGAGAAGAAAGGGAGGAGGAGAAGCATATGGAAAGAATAACTGAAAAGAGAGGTATCTCTTATAACAGAAAATTTACATTAGCGATATAGATTACTTATAGTGCAGTTAATATGCAGTAGATAAACTTACTTGGCAGCTCACAGTGAAAAATACAAAGTGGAAACAACAAATGTATCTAAATTTATCTCTAGCTACATGAAAGCCTGTCAGTCAACATATGCGATAAGGCTAAATCTTAATTTGGTACCAACTGTAGTGCCACTTTTTTAAGCGAGACAATGACTGACACTGTAGGGCAAGAACTAAAAAAAAAGGTTTACACGTTTTATGACATTTGGATGATACTTTTTACATAGATAATATATTTTGTAAATAGCCATAAATCTAACATTTTTGTGAATCATGTGATCTAAATTAGCTCTAATCTTAGATTTAAAGGTTTCTCACAAATCATTGGATGTTGTTGTCTTGCCAGCAGTTGTTTGAGATCTAGATTAATTTGCGAGTTGCTGTTCCTTTGTAGTGCACCACTTCAGTGGAAAAGCTGAGAGGGAAAGAGGGAGTCATGAGACCCCAAAACACACTCACGGGAGAGAGGATGAAGACAGAGAAGAAAGAGAGAGAGAGAAAAGGAAAGGTACAATTTTAAAATGCAGGTTAAATAGCACAGTGATTCACAACTGGTTGTACATTGGGACTGTGACGACCCAACCTTCTGTATGTTGGTGACCTGATCTTGAGTCTGATGGCTGACAGCTGGGTTGGCTCGTCAGTAGAGTTTACACCTGGGAGCTGTTGGAGGAGCTTAGGGCTTTTAAGAAGTTGCTTCTCTGGTGACAGGGAGTTGGTGACAGCATTTATCATGATGAGGTTAATAAGTGACAGTGTTGCACTTACAGCTCTATTAAATGTGGTGATTTGAATCATTTGAGCCCACAGTTGAGTCATCATTCCCTAGGTTTCACCTTAAAACTGATATTTCTTTATTCACCTTAGACTGCAGAGTTTAATAGGTCTATATCCTTTTTTTTTTTTAAGTCTGAAGTTTGAAACCACTTCAAGAGAAACATTTGCTGGATGTTTTAAAAGCTGTTCGGGAGCTTTCGATTGAATCGCAATCTTCTTCAGCAGAGGAAGTCCGCCCCAGTTGTCATGGAAGTGTGGACGTGTTTGCATTGTTTTGGGCACTTTCATGACTTCGAGTCTACGTTGGCTTAAAAGTTAAAGATCTAGATGTGTTTTGAAAATAATTTTGTGTTTTAAAATGTGCTTTAAAAACAAGCCATGTCGGTTTCCAGTCCATCCCATTTATTACAAATGAGTCAAATCATATTTGACTGGAAAACTCAGGGAGACAGTGCAGCACAACAGTAGTTCCTTTCAATCTTGAGGTTGACTTTGAGGTTCTGTCCAACCAGTTAAGAAACACTGCTCTAGGTGAAGATTATGTCAGCTTTATAGAACAAAGCAACCCCCTCCTTTAAAGGCAAGAATCTAGTGGGAATCCCATCCACCTAATCCATATGACCTCTCTGTAGTACTGATAGCAACCTATAGGCTACACCTGCTCCAGCTGTGTGAAGGTATAGTACTGTGAACTGTAGCACAGCGCATGACGTGGAGACAAATCTTAAACAAAGACTCCTTCATCCCTTCAAGGGCTTCTGAAACTCTTGAGCTCAGGAGAGCCGCAGGCCAGGCAGTTGTTTGGGATCATATATGATGATTTCAAAGGTAAGAGACCAACACGAGCAGCATGAGGTCTGAAGATACAGGCAGCAGTCTCAAGCTTGGTTAAATCCTCTGGATTCTTTGATTCAGATCAGTGGATTGTAAACTCTGTCATATGCTTTTAGTGTGAATGCTGTTCTTCAAGTAGAAAACCTGTGGAAAAATTCCTTTCCTTGCATGTTTTATGTTCTTCATTTTGCTCATTCTTTCCCTGTGCATCTGTGACTCCCTTGTGGTTGTCTTTACGTGCATGATCAGGTAAGTGTTTGAAATTTAAATTCGAATTAAACCATCAAACAATTGCTCACATTGACATTCCTGTTTATTGATTTTTTTTTAGAAAGGACGCTTGTTAGCAAAATATACCATTATTCTTTCAACCTCGCAGACTCTTTGATGCAGGCAGCTCGGTTTCTTCCTCTCACTGTAACAGTCTTTGACCGTTAACAATTCACCATTGATAAACACCAATAAAGCAGCATCTTGACTCGTAACGTTCATTTGTGGAACAATGTCCCGTTGCCTCTCTAGTCTGTGGAGTAATTGGCCATTTATATTTAATTAGGCAGTTCTTCCCCCACTGCTAGCATGGTTCCCTCAGTGCTGAGAGAGGCACTTTATGGTGCTCCTCTCGCTGGCTTCCTTTAAACCAGCTCATTAATATTTCAGCTGGCATCATCAACCAAACAATAATAAAATAATAATGTGACGGCTGATTAAACAGCTAAACTCCGACTTTTTAATGTGCATTTAAATGTATATTTGCATAAACATGCCTGGTAAACGCCTCTTTAGAGGACAGCGATGCCTTGCAGCACAGTACTGCAGCCAACTTCTAAAGCTTAATAAAACCTTAATTAGGTACAAGCCTCAGCCAAGATAATTGTAGCAAGAATGTAGAGTCCCCTCCACCTCCCGCTGCACCCCTCTGCACAATGCAGATCCTACGGTAAATGATATCAGGCTCTGGTTTCTCTCTCTGTGGGGAGATTATACACAGGTCTTACACTATTTCTCCACAGCATCATTTTTTTAAATATGGTTTTAGGGTGTGAAACTTGGCAGAGGTCTTAATTTATCGAGCGAACAAGCATGTAGACTAAAACCTGCAATCAGATCCTCTCAGATAATTCATGAATTACAAAGAGAAAATGTAATTAAGAGCTCCGATTGTGCAGCACTTTATGAAAGAGAATTTAATGAGTGTGGAAATGAAGAACAAACAGAGAAAAAGAGAGGAGCGGCAGTGGAGGTTTTCTACCAGGTTAAGCAGGGTCACACTGATTTCATATTGTCAGGTGCAGTCTGAAAATGTCCAGTGTACTGTATCACTCACCTCCAACTCTCTTGGTTATGATTCTGTAGCTCATGATCTACTCAGCCGGTAATGCAATTAAATTCCCAGACACAATTAACATGCTTGTGCTCACACGCCTGCACAAACATGTGTAGGCACACACACACACACACACACACACACACACACAAACACAAACACAAACACACAATAGTGGAATTCTCATCAGTAATCAGTGCAGCCCAGTGCAGCAGACTCAGCAAACCGACAAGTGTAGTAATGGAGAGGTAGTGGTCTGTCTTTATTGGACCAATATACAGTCAGAGAGGCAAGTCATAAAACACACTCGGAGTAATTCTTTTGTTGTAAAACTAAAGCTTTCAGACATATCTGTTAGTGCGAGCCATTTATCATTTCCTGCTGTCACACAAGAATCCTATATGAAATACTATTCTATCCCAAGCTTGAAGTATTGACTTCAACAATCCCCCTCTAATAAAAGATGCTTAACCCGTCTCTCTTCTTTTTAGACTGTGAGTGCTACGGCCACTCCAACCGCTGCAGCTACATCGACTACCTGAACATCGTCACATGCGTCAGCTGCAAGCACAACACCAGGGGCCAGAACTGCCAACACTGCAGACTGGGATACTTCCGCAACGCCTCTGCCGACCTGGATGATGAGAGCGTCTGCATCGGTCAGTCTCTGGGGTGGTGGTGGTGGTTAGGGGGGGTGTACAGGGAGAGTGAGTGGAGCATGGTGGAGGAGAGTGTGTTGTGTGTGACTGACAGAGAAGGCGGACAAGGAGATGCTGCAGTGGTTACTGCTTTTAAAATTCAAGCAACTACTCCGATGTTTTTTTAAAGTGAAGATTACCACATCAAGGTAGACCAGTAGACAGACAAATACATGCATACAGTCACAAAAACAAAGAAAGTGTATTTTTATCAAATATTTCTTACTAACAGCTGCTTTGCTGACACTTTGTTGTGTTGGCTGTGTACCCCAGCCAACAGGATTTGAAAACAAACTAAGATTACAGCACTATCAAATTCAAGTTGAAGATGTTTATCCAAAATGGTAGCCCTTTTAATACATTGTCCCGTAACTTTAAGGAACAGTAAGTAATTTGACACGTAAACATAACAGTAAAAGATGCAGTAATGAATATTTTATTGTAACGATGGTTAAAATGAGTATGTGGATTGAGAAAGGTGTTGCTGGTAGTGACAAACACAAAGAATCATCCCGTCACTCTGCAGTTACCCTCAGCCTCAGCTCTCAGGAATGTTTAATTCTTTCTGCACACAGCCTGCAACTCACACAGTCAGACATTTCACTCAAGAGCTAAAATGAGGGTGAATGTTGGATTTACCTTTTTTTGGTGGCAAGAAATATGACTCCAAATGAATGCTAATGTTGTTCCATATCTGCTGGATTTGTAAATAGGCCACTGTTCACCATAGAAACTATTCCAATGCTGTGTTTACAGCTTGATGCACTGCCCCAATCAATCAATGAATACAGACTGAGTCATTATATATACATAAACAAATCTGGTCTTAAGGAAGTGCAACAATATTGTTACAAAAATGTTTCCAACACAGCACCCTTAAAGCTGAAAGTCAACATGAACCTCATTTCAAATCTAATGTAGTGAGAGTCAAAACAATGACAAACATTCAACTGTTCGAACATTTTCTGACTCTTACATCTTTATTGTATCCTTACAGTATTGAGTATTTACTCTTTTTAAACTTAGTCTTATTAAGGGCACGTCCTAATAAGAGGTCACTCTGTTTGCCTAGCTGTGGAGCTCAAATCTGGCGTTGATTTGGATCCATCTGTAGGTGGACTGCAGGGGGTTGGAGGGTAAACTCGCCGCGGTTGGGGCGCACACAGGGCCAGGCCTTGGAGTCAGCACAAATAAGGCCCCATTAGCTCATCTGCCAGCACACTGGCACGCCGAGTATGGCGAGAGAAATCAGTTCACACCAGCGTCTCTAGAGCTAAGCGACCACACGCTCGCAAACACTAATGCATTTGCACACACATTTTACGCAGCTAGGCATTCTCCACACACATTCGCTCTCAGCGGCTCGCATGCACATGACCCACAAAACACACAGATACCAACCGCATTGCTGAGGTTGTGTAATCTGGGCCTCTTGGCTTGTTTCACTTTTATAAATATTTTATCATCAGTTTTATAATTAATTAGTTAATATGATAATGGGTTTAAGTGGAAGACGAGCTTGCATAAAATCGTGAGAGAATCTTTGGTTCACCATCAAGTGACAAATGCTATGCAAATATGCAGCTCTGCAGTTTTTTACCATCTCTGATCTGCTACCAGGTATCGGTGATCTGGATATCAGTCAGCTTCTATAAATATATGTATTTGTAATGATAATAACTTGCAGAAATAATGTATACATGTATAATGTACATTTATGTAAAATAGTAATCTAAAGACACATTAAAAGTCATCTTGTGTTAAAGGGAACAGAGGTAAATCTGTCTGATTTGACTTGAATCTCAGTAAGTTAGCATTTGAATACAACAGAAGTTATTGTGGTTGAAAGGAAGGGAGAGTTACGGGTGTTCCTGAGAATAAATATGAGTTTGTGGAGTTCGATAGGTCATTTGAATCATAAGGATTTCAACAGACTGCACTTAAGTTTAATTATGCTGCACAACAAAAAACACATCTGCATCTCCCTCACCTGATTAAAATACCACAATGTTCCCGACACGTATTCTACCTGCCTTTGAAAGCAGATATTCAGCGATGAAAAGAACTTGCAGTCCCATTTTGACGAGATTAGTTTCCCAAACAACATCTGATATATGCAGTATTTTCTGACATAGGACATCTGTCATTTTGTTTTTCTGTTTAAATAGATGGGTGTTGTTTTTAGGAAACCAATGCCAGTGAAAATGTTGAAATAATGGAGGCCTTGGGACAGTTAGTGTATAAGACTTGTGTGATCCAATAGCAGTTATAACATGTTAAATGAAATACGCTTTAAATCACAATAGCTTTTGGACAGTGTTACATTGCTTTTATGATCTGTTTGTTGTACAATTTGTAACGTGAGTTTAGAAAAGTGCTCTATAAATAAACATTGTTATTACATACGTCACATTATCTGTGAGTTTTACATAAAACATTTATTTTTAGGATATAAAAAGGTACAAAATAATTCTGGCTGAAAAGGGTCTAAATTTCAGGTCTGAACCTCTGCAGCATCTTGGAGAAACTCCACCTTACGTGCACAGTGCAGTAGCTCTGAAGGGCTTCAATACCGAAAACAAACCTGTGGTCTGAATACAAATGCAAACAGCTTGGGCTGAACTAAATTGCAAAAACAGAAGAAGCAGGAATTTCTAAGTGACTCCCCTTGCTTCTTTCAGAGTGTAACTGCAACCAGATGGGTTCTGTTCATGACCGGTGTAACGGCACGGGCTTCTGCCAGTGTAAAGATGGTGCCACGGGGGCCAAGTGTGACGACTGTGTGCCGGGATACTACTGGAAACAAGGCTGTTACTGTGAGTATGGACTGATTTTTGGTGGGTCTGTGTCTAAAAATCCAGGGATGTTGCAGAATTCAAGTGCACTGTGCCACTTAGCTTGTGCATCTCCCAATGTTTTCTTCACTCCCATGGGAATTAGATCACGTAGCTCATTAGTGGCATCAGCTGCTCCTTTAATTGATGACCCTGTCACTCCTTAACCCCATTACAGGGAATCACCTTCCTCCACCATCTAGTCAGGGGCCCCACTCACTCACTCACACACACACTCACACACAGGTTTATTTATTACTATGTGGGACATATTGTAGAAATAGTAGTACAGTATGTTCAAATACTCAAATGCAACAGAGCCAATTATCTTTGGTGTAATAAAAACCGTGACCTCATGTAATTACTTCTTGTCATGGAAGCCTAATCCTCTCTGTTTTCTCTGAGTACATTTTGTTCCTCCGATCATTACATAAATATCACACATGCAGTATTATTTCTGCTGGGTTTGAGACAATGATTTTAACTTGACCCTGAGAAAGTGCAGGCTCAAGAAAAACAGACAGAGAAAAGGGCTGCAAAAACAAAAAAAGGCAGGTGTTACCTGTTGTCGTCCCTGAGGCAAAGACTGGAGAATTTATCTTGCCTCTTTCCTTCCTCCTGCTTTCTTTTCTGCTTTGTTCTTTCTGCCCTGAATTCTTCTCCTCCCCCTATATCTCCATTTCCCATCATGCCTTTTCTAAAATTTCCCCTCCTTATCTCTCTTTGCCATACATCTTTCTTTCGTCTTTATGCACTTTACTCCTCCACTTTCCACCGGTCCCTTTGCTGTGCCCTCTTTACTCCCAACTCTTCTCTCTCGTTTTCCTTACCTCTGCAACTCCATCACTCTCCCTCCCCTCTACTCCTCCCTTTGCTGCTCTTTCTGCCTTCGCCTCTGCTCGCAGCTAACGTTTGCGACGAGGAGATGCTCCTGTGCCAGAATGGAGGAACGTGCTACCAGAACCAGAAGTGCATCTGCCCTCCAGAGTTTAAGGGGGTACTGTGCCAACAGTCCCGCTGCGAGGCGGGCAAGGACTGCAACGCCGCCTCTTCCCTGCACCTCTCCACAGCCACCCTGCTACTCTGCACTCTGCTAGCCCACCAGCTGGCCACGTTAACTCCCCACTGAGCCACGAAAACCCCTCAGACCAAGGAGTGTGTGTGTGTGTGTGTGTACATACATGAGGCAAGGGGTGAGAGCCACCTCTGTCATGGACCCGGCAAACACACACCGCAGCACTCGCAAAAAGGCGCACACCCTCACACAGCACTAACTAGCCCAAGCTCCTTTTTAAAACATACACACACACACACACACACACACACACACCTCACAGGACTGTTATGATACTGAGTGTGTGCTCAGGTGGGAGAAGGACAAACGAAGAAAAAAAAAAGGAGGAGTGACCTCAGAAAAAAAGAGATGCAGACGAAGGGAGGGGGGGAATCACACCAACCACTGTTCCCTTTATTCCTGAGCTGGAGCAATGTGCATCAAACCAAAAAGCATAAACAAAACACTTAAATCACCACTGTTTCACTTCAAAGGGAATAGCTGTTGTAACCACAAGGACCTTTTCTTTTATTCTTGGTTAAGGATCTCGCCTCCGTTAGACTGATGGCCAACGTGTGTGTGTGTGCGTGTGTGTGTGTGTGTGTGTGCGCGTGCGTGTGTGCGCGTGCGTGTGCGATCAGACTCTGTGACAGTACGAGACATGTCGACACGACGGACGGGTCGGGAGGCAAGGTGTGCGTTTCATCCTGCTGCTGAGGCCTACATAGTATATTAACCAGGTTTCATTTCTTCTCAAAAGATGAGACTTGATTTTACATTTATTCTATTTCTGCTGCAATTTCTTTTTTAAAGATTATATCTTCAGTCATTGTATCTAATGTGCCCACTAACAGTCGCTGAGATTATACATATTATATAATATCCAGGGGGTTACAAATTATTAAAATTTAGTCACTATTATGGTTGTTATAGGAATGAGTGATTGTTGCCACAGTTAGCGAGATTTAATCTTCACAGTATTCAGAAAGCAGAATTTAACAATTATTATCAGAAGTCTAAAAGAGAGAGAAAAGATATGAACCACGTATCAATATTATATGACATTATTTGAATATTTTTTGTAGAAATTATTTTTGTTTGGAGTTACAATAAATTATAAAAAATGACATTTACAATTATTCCAAATGAGCATTTTATTACACTGAGTGTAAACCTTGCAGTAAATATGACTGTTATTTGCCTTCTTGCTTGTACTTTTTTCATTCAGTCAAGTGTCAATGATTACATGCTGTTAACGTCGTCTTTTTTCAGTGGGGTGAACCCCCCCCCCCCCCCCATCCCCCATCCCCCCCAGAGCAAGTTGAGACAAGAGAGCCATCACTCCAAGCCATTCGTTTGATCTATGTCATTCACTTTGGACATGGTGTTGAATGCTCATTATTACAAATTGCAGATTTAAATCCAACAATCTGTCTGACAATCACAAAGAACTGCTTTCCTGTCGAGAGAATATAAATTATTTTATTCTGATAAAAGTTGCAAAAGAGCTTTTATATCTGAAAACTCCACATGCAGAGGCAGCACAAGTGACGGGCTAATTAAAAATATTTTCCATTGCACAAACAGTGGAGATTTACCGATCCCGAGAGACGGAGCGACCTCCTTGAGATCGACGATCACCATTTTGCACGGCTGATTCACGCGACTTGGCGGGTTGTGTTCAGCAAAAATGTCCTTCGAGTTTTATTTTCCCATAGCAAAACTACTACATCATTTCACTGACGGTTCTATTGCTGAGTCAGCCCAGGTACACGGTGGATAAAGAGACATGAATGCTGCATTACATCAGGATACAGTGTACAGCAGAGATAAAAGTGAGACTAAGCCAGTGAGAAATGACAAGGCGGGGATTCTGGTATTACTCCTCTATTTCTGAGCCGGTGGTAGCCGTATTACCTATTCTGTGTGTAGGGCTCATCCCCTCTGAGCCTGAATGGTGTCAAGAACTGAGACTTGGGAGGGAATAGTTTATGAATGTAGAACATTGAAAATTATGTAAAAGGAACACATTTCATTGTGGATCAAAGAGCAGGTAGCGCTAGTAGCCAGAAGAAAATGTATTGCAGCGCGCTGAATGCATTAACGACTGCGACTGTTGATCCAGTACAAACGCCACACTTGTGACCATGGGGAATGTGATTCAGTTTGGATGGTTATACGATATTACATGAAATATGAGATGAGTACACGGACTGGAATTGGCCAATATATTCTTGCCATACCTTCTAAACATAGACACTCTTAAATTACAATATAATATAATTATAATAGGTTTACGTTGGTTGAGTGAGCTCAGTGCACTGCAACTTTCAGGGATAGTTTAACATTTCCAGAAATGTGCTTCTTCACTTTCTTGCCAAAAGCAGTATGAGATGAGACACCCATCTCCTGGCTGTAGGGCTGGATATCAGTATATGGTCAGTATATGATGTCATTCAAGTTCATAATAATACAATTTAAAACAGGACCCAATGACATTGTTCTATTCAGTGGCTTCAAGTACAAAATGAGGTTTGCTGACATTTAACAAAATTAGGCATAATCCACTAATACATTGTTAATCAAGATAAAACAGGATCTGACAAATACACTTGGAACTGCAAAATGATGCCTGTATTCAAGACCAACCAGTGAATCGTTTTATCATTTGGTGTTATTAAAGTAATAAATGAATATATAGATCAATCTACCTAATTAAATTACAGTGAAATGACACTGTGCTCTGCTGCTGTGAGATGATCCCGGAGATATATAAGAAATTAATAAGAAAGGCTCTGAACAACTCCTCTTTTATTTCCCTTCAGAATACATGAGTAATGTGTGTAAAAGACGCTAAATCATCTTTCAATTTATGTTTAATCTCTTATATCTCTGCAGTAAGTGAGTGGGTGCCACAAGTACATTTCAAAGTGGCCAGGTGCTTACAGTGAGACAACCTAACCATGTTATTGAACTTAAAGAGATGGAGAGCAGGACAAAGTACTGCTGAGACAGAAATAAGTACATACTGTCACAGCTATACCATGAACGCAACACTTATTATCTGATCTCATAAATTGACTTTTATAAAAAGGTAGACTGTAGCAGCTGCCAATGCTGGTGTTTGGAAGAGATCAGAGACGTGGGAGAACAGCGGCTGAACACATTTATCTTTGCTCCCCTGAATGTGAATCAGAGTTTGGTGGAAAATGTCTCTATTAGTCCCTGTCATTTCTGTTTTTCCAGCTGTACCACTGCCTCCTGTCTCGGGTCTGGGCTGTGGATTTCACACGGGTCCTTGAGGCTCCCACGTCTTGTTTGCCCTAAAAGGTTCTTTTTCAGACACCCTTTGTATTGAGGATACACGTATAAGTTACCTTCCCCGGTCTGT
This sequence comes from Nannoperca obscura, assembly GCA_036024295.1. Taxonomy (NCBI): domain Eukaryota; kingdom Metazoa; phylum Chordata; class Actinopteri; order Centrarchiformes; family Percichthyidae; genus Nannoperca; species Nannoperca obscura. Next base: position 12,687 of record JAVQJL010026664.1, on the reverse strand, counting down.
GCCAGTCATACTTTGTACAGCCCCGCCATTTCTTGTACGTGACTTGATTTCTCTTCTAGGGTCGTCTGTTTCTCAGGGGTTTCACTTGAGCCGATCTCATGTTTCATCATCTTTCAGAAAAACATATAAAGGCAAGAGGTACAGCGAACCTTTGCCAGACAAATCCCCCCGAAAGAGGCCTGGCTGAGAACATTGAGGTTTCTGGTAGAGTAGCATAGACTCAATGTGGCTCAAACACATCCCCACATCACTCACTACTTTGTATCACTTCCTTACTGACTCACATGTGTAATTCTTCCTAAGAATGTAACTATTCAATTGGGGATGCAACTTTTTCTCTCACAATACCAATAGTGCTGCAGGGATGGTGTATTTTTGTAGGCCAACCCAGAAGTTAGCATCAATCTGGTTGCCTCTACAAAAAGCCAATAGGATTTTTCCCAACGTGTAAAGAAATCCCAACAGACCGAAGCCCTGCAGACTGTTGCAGTAAAGCAGCAACCGTCTTTTCCTGTAACACACAACACAATAAAATCTTTACAAGTGTAAATGCAGCTGCCAGAAGTACAAGGCTAAGGTTTAAAGTTATGTAGGTTATAAATGAACTACACCGAGGTCGCTGGACATCAACATCACCAACGCTACGCTTCCAACTTGTAATTTGATTGTAGCGGGCTCACCTCTTCTACAAAAGCCTTTTGGAAAGATGATGACGTTTAATGTCCCCTGACAACCTCTGTAGTCTCATCAAGCCACTTGTTGACAACCGACCTTTTTAAAGAAAGTTTACGAGTAGGATATTTACAGACGTGTGTGAATGTGAAAATCTCTTAAGCTCGTGTTTACCAGACCTTATTTCAGGCATCTAACCATTCAGAAACTCTACTGACTTTGAGACGAGGGAACCAGAAGTGCATGCCAAGTGAATATTTTATTTCCCCCTAAATTTAAAATCTGTATAACACTGACTCACTGCATGAAAATTTAAAAGTCCAGTGTCACAGTAAACAACTACCACTGTCTTTTGAAGCACATGTCGGTAGTAACATAAAATATTTTACTCAATCCACTTATTAAAGTCCGGATTAGAACCTATACCTATCCAAATTGGTAATAATGTTCAACCACTGGTGACTATTAGAAATCTTTGTGGAAATGTGATAATCTTACACATTCCAATTCAAACTTGCAGTGTTTTTATTCCCTTACAAACATACAGGTTTTGTTTACAGCGGGCCTTCATCTACCTTACTCCCTGCTCTTGACAGACACAGGACGTAATGATTCTGTCCCCTCTCGCCCTGGACCTCGTCTACAGTTCACACCTCGATTCTGGAAGCAACATCGCAACTACCAGCGTGAATAAACATCATTACTGACTGATTCGAGATATTTCTGAGGCACCTTTATCCAACGGAATGTTTCTTTTAAAAACATCCACAGCCATAAAACCTTTTGTAATGACAACGTCGATGTTTGCATAGTCTGCCTCTCAGTCTCAAATCAAATCTCCTGTAGCTGATGCTCAAGGATCTTTTTTAAAAACACTCAACAATGGCTGCTTGGATGGTGCTGTGACTACTGTGCTGTTAGGAGGAAAATCCTTGTGTTGTGTGAAGAGCAAAGTATTCAGCAACCAGTCAGACAAACTAAATAACTAAACACACAACAAATGCTGAAGCAAATGAATTATACATATCTTTTCTTTTTTTAGGAGAGCGTTACAGATTTTCTGCTTACTGAAAAAAATATGAAAAAGATTAAAAGGCCCATCAGTGTTATACATTATATTTTATGATATTGTCGATATACAGTACATGTAATATTTAACATATATATATATATATCCAAAATGGTATATAAATGATCTAAAAAGCTTTCTATTTATCTTTTCCATTTTAAAACAGGAAAGAATAAGGACTGCCAACAATAAAACCCTTAAAATAAATTCACCTCCAGCGTCCCACTTGTTTATTTGTAATCACGTAGAAACAGGTCAGATGCAGAGAAATAATAAGCGAAATTAGTACGATTGCAGTAACTGAAATTGTGTTTACAGGAAACTATACTCCTCTCTCCACCTGTTGCCACCAAGTGGTGCAGCAGTGCTGAACCTGTGAAAATCACTGAATAAAACCTGCATTAATACGTATGAATAATGTATGTATAACCAGGGTACCACCTCGAATGTGGATTCAATAGTTGGCATTAAAGGTTTGAAATTGATTTGGTGCACACATGCATTTTCCTCAGCCAGTTCATCTACACATGAACACAAAAACAAACACGCACACACAGATCTCATCCCGAGGACTTACACTAACAGTAATGTTATTTACTAATGGAAATTGAACCCCTTATTATGATTAAATGAAATATACATTATGCATCTTTTTTTTTCACAGCAGAGTGTAGTCCCCCTCTGCTGCTCCCTGTTAGCTGGTCAAGTTCCTGTCACTCATCTTGATGAGGTGTCTACCTGAGGCGTCTAGCCTGCAGCTGAGTTAAAGAAATCTGTACAGACACCCAGAGGCGTTGCCAGACATAAAAAAAAGTAATGGGGCACAAGCCCCTAGCACGCACTTCCCTAAAGAGCCAGTTTAAATCCACCAGAAGTGTGGGTAAAAAAGCATTTTTGTCATCAAAACAAATAACTGCAGGTGAAGAAATGTCATCTAACAATTAAATACTTGGCATGTTTGAGGAAAGGGTTTATTTGAAAACAGAATATTGCACATACACACAAAAAAAAAGCATTGGCATAGTACACAGGTACATTGCTACAATACCAACAGAAAAACAATAAAAATCAGGCCAGTGATTCAGTGTGTCATCTGTGGATAGGCACGACAAACACTTGGAGCAGACAGACTATGAGGGAGTGAATGGATACATAAGTGAGTTACTCTCTGAATTTAGTCTTCAAGAACTTTGCATTTAAACAAGGTAGAATAAAACATCTAAATATAAAACCTCAGACATTATGTTTTAGTAAGTGGGCAGAGGAAGGCAAAAGTAGGCAAGACAGAAATCTGCACCCTAGCCGTTTGGTCGGTCTGTTATTTTTCTATTTTTACTTTTATATTTATGAATGCTGGGTTCAGGTAGGTCTGTTTAAGATCGGGTCCGCCATTTCGAACCTTTGAGGACCTGGAGATTGTGTACCAATCACAAACCAGGCTTTTGTTATGATCCTTGAACTTCAGATCAAATGCAGCTTCTGTAACAGTACAAGCAAACCCGGCCCACTTGAATAAAACAGCCTCTAAGAGGGAGCTTTTGTCTGCTGTCACTCTTTGGTCTGTTTCAGCCTCCTGTGGCTGAGTGAGTACCAGCCACTTCAGGGCTCCCTCTACACGTGTAATACCTACAAAAGACACAGCACAAGGGCTTATGGTCTTTATTATTTCTTTTAAAGGCAGGTTATGATTTGATACATGTATTTGTGCTTAAAGGCTTTTCCCAATTAATGTGCACTTGTTACATCCTGATGAAGGTGACAGTTATGTGTTTGCAAAGTTTGTAGGTTGTTGTCTTTTTGTGGTGTGCACACAATAGGTCTTAGTCGGCTGTCTTCCTTTGCCTCTGCGTCGTTTCTCGTCCTTTACCACCACACACACTATACTGAGGTATTAGTGTGCCACATTTCCAACGTTTTGGCATATGGCTGAGTAATGGCTGCCGCTGTGCAGTATGTAACCCTCAAAATGTCTATGCTTCAGGCAAAAAAAAAAAAAACCTGAAATCTTTGTGAATTCACTAAGCTGTCAGGCTCAGCGTACCAGTGGGGCTGACATCAGAGCTGTACAAGCTGTAACACCGAGACGTCTGCCCTCTCCGCTGCTCCTGCAGACGTACAGCTGTGTGGAGATGCGAGGCCAGATGCCCGTGGCTTGGAGCTCGTGAATCGGTCTTAAACATTTGTTGGTAGAAACGACTGCAATGAAATTCTTGAATTTTTAAAAGACTGCTGTCACAGATGGAAAACGGTGGTGTTTTTTTTTGTGTGCATGTTTTGGTAGATTTTGCAATGCATTTAGGGATGTCACGTGGCAAATTAAGTTTGTTCCTGCCATCTAACCCGTCGGGAAAATTTCAGCGGACCAAGCCTCAGAGATATGAGGAGTAGACATGAAGACGATATCCCTAACCTATATCAGAAATTATTGGGATTTTGGATTTTAATATGACAGCAGAGTATACACAGCATGGAATGCTTTTTGGACGTCTTGAGTGAATTCACAGCAGTATTTTCAGGACTCAAAACAGAATCTGATCAAACTGATGTGTCAGACAGGATGTGAGTTGTGGATAAGTGTCACACTCTATTGGGTGTCAGTTTGCTTCAAATCAAGCGCTTGTCAAATTGTGTAAAAACATCTGAAACCTCCCACACCTTTCCAACATCAGAACTGGGGAGCGTCTGACTTTCGTGTAACCAGACAATCCAGCATTTAAGCCTCTTTTTTTTTTCTTTTTTAATAGGATAAGTCAGGAAATAAAATCCACAAAGTTCAATTTAAAGAAACAGATCCATGAGTTTGAAGGCTCATCAGACACCAAAACACTGCACAGCTGTTTATTACACAGGATTTTTTAAAACTCTACAAAGTTATGACGCAACAATATTCTTAGCATACAAATATAATACAGAACGTACACTTTGATACAGGTACAGACACAGCATTGAATCTTATTAAGACCACTCAAAAGAACAATTAAAGCATGCACAGATTAATACGTTTATATTCACATTAAATTCTTTGCATGTATTAAATACTTGACTTACACACTCTTCTCTATATATTCAAACAGCCTATAACCCAACACCTCAATAAAACTCATGACTCATTATGCCACACAGCTTAAAAACCAAACAAGAATTCAGAAATCCCCCCTAACTACTTCCTGGGGCGCTGTTTCGCTCACATCAAGAAACTCAACTGTGTATATTTGGACAAGAGTTTTATGTGTACGTTATTCATGACAGAAGAAAATCTAATCGGTCTCTCATGTCACAATGTAAATGGTTAATTTGTTTTATTAAAATGACAGTGATGAGTTGAATAGTGAGGTCCAGGTTGGCCTCAGTTCCTAAGAAAAAACACAGCATATTGGGGGGTGGGGGGTGTTCACAAGGAGATCCAGGCTTGTTGTCAAAGGGGCACTGGGCTCCCCTGGGTCTCCCAGGACCACCAGACAGAACAAACACCTCACTCACACCCATTTGTTATACTTGGAAGTTACTAGTAACTTTCAGTAGGTATACAACTTACCAACTGTGTGTGTGTGTGTGTGTGTGTGTGTGTGTGTGTGTGTGTGTGTGTGTGTGGTAACTGATTCTTGTTCTGCCACTTTCAACTGCATCGTGCCAGAGGGGCTTCAGTGACTGGAGGCTCAGTCTCTCAGTTAAGATACTGTCAAAGCGCCTCTTCATTAGACTCGAGGGCTCGTGCATCAAACGGCTCACCTCTCAGTAACAAGTGGTTGGCAAATCCACAGAGAGCAAGCAGGTATAATGCCTATAATCCTCTCCCATAGATTCCACTCTCCTTATGTTTTTTCCATTCACTGAAAAGCCTCTAATGTAACACTCTGTTGTTTTTTTGGTTTGTATTTTGACGCTTTTTAGCAACTGCATTACAAACTGTTCATATCACTTAAATTTATTGTTTTGGGGACAAAACTTTAATTTAACTCTTTAACTCTTTAATTGCACTAAAACAGCCTTAGATTTTGGTACATTCATTTTACACAGGTCAAATTTATAAATCAGTGTAAATAATTGTTGCAAATAGGATGTTTTATTAGGAGCTCTAGAGTGTGATGACAAGATAACTCCTCCAAATTACATGTAAATTTCAGTCTTTGTGTGGAAAGTTGGGCATGCATATTTTTGCATACTCATCGTTGATACATCTGGTGTGCTTTTTGGCAATGATATGCCAAAACCACAGGTGACATGGGGGCATTCATCTGTAGGTTGGACACTTTTACTCTTGTCAAGAAACTTTAGCCATTAAGGACACCAGGGACCTGACCGTCATTCCTCACAGTCATAGGAAACAGCAGAGTCCACATACCTCCAGATGGCTTTGTCTAACAAACAAATTTGGGTGTAAAGTAGTACCTGTCATGTCAAGAGAGACTGAAAGAAAACACTTGAATAAGAGGAGGAGAAGCAGCTGAAGTGTTTTTTAAAGACCACCTAAGAAGCAAATATCCTGTCCTTTGTGTGAAATGTGCCCAAATACATGGGACCAAACAGGAATTTGGGTAAACACAGTGACAGTTATTAAATTCAAGCAGCAGGGGGGATTCACAAACCCACGTTTTTGATTTCAGCCTGTCCAACTGAGCTGATTAAAAATGAGATCTGAGAGAAACACAGTGCTCAACAATGTGGAGGTCAAGAGAAATTGGATTAAGAAATAGTCTTTAAAAAAACTTGGCAACAACGTGACACAAGGGAAGGAAGATGGGTTCATCAACAAAGAAGCGCTGACATTTAAGAAATGTATGACTCTGCAGAGTAAACACCATCTCCAGCAGTGACATATCTGTAGTTTAAGTTACCTGAAGACTACCTGAGAGTCTTGCTTAGAAGACGACCCGGCACAGTCTCAACATCTTTTTCAAAAGGAACTGACAGAACAAGCTGAGAAACAGTCTCCTTTTTGAGGAAGGGATACAAAAATGCAACAAAAGTAATTTGCATACTTATTGTGTTAAGTAATATACAGTGTATGCTTAAATTATTTCATTACTAATTACATGAATAAATACATATTTCCAGCTCACCGTGTTATAAGTAAGAGGGAGATATCTGTTTAAGGGCATTCTGCAGTGACTTTCTGGTTTTGTTTCTGTCACTCTAATTTTCTTCTTTCTTTTCGTTTGGGTATGAAGTATTATATTTAGCAGCTCTTTGTGATGCCGTAATATTCTGGGGATTGTCTTTATATTTCTTCAGATTTCTGTTTTTGTACACTGAGTTAGGAAGTATATTTCCATCTCTTTTGTCAAGTCTTTCACAAACACTCCTCTCACAGCTATCCCTCTCCAGCAGTTTCTTCATGGATGGCAGAGCACTGTGTCAGCAACTGTCACACATCTGAACATTCAAGTGAAGGCTTCAGTTATGTATTTACTATATGCTGATGGAAAAAAGAAACACTTTGGTGAAATAAGGAAACAATATTTTGGTACTTTTCCCAGTGGCTTTCAGATTTTAAAACCCTTACGACCAGCAACCTAGACATTGAAAGGCAGGATCAAGTGCTCTAAAATGTGATTGATAAGAATGCAACACTAAGAGTCTACAGCCATGCTAGCAGCTCTGTGAAGCTGTACTGAAGACACAGCAGTGCTTTGAGCTAAAAATCACCAAGAGTATTACAACTCATACTTAGGGGGGCGTAATTGTCTGTACCCACCCCCTAGTTGTTGATGACATTCTGAGACATTTTATTCATAACCACAAATCAACCAGGGGAATTTGTTAGAAAAGCAGGTTTGTGACCAGAAGGTCCCCAGGATACGTCTGGGTGGGGAAAGTGAAAAAGCAGCACTTGCCTTTCCCCTAGTTACCACACCTGAGATGCCCTTGAGCAAGGTTCTTAATCACAGCTGCTCCAGTGGAGCTGTTCAGTGGCCAGCAGGTCAAACTATGTACTGATCAGCTTCCAGGTGTGAATATGTATAACTGTGTGAGTGTGGTCAGGGTGGTTCTGCAAAAGAAAGCAGTGAAAGTAAGCTCACAGTAAAACATCCCTGAATAAATGGTTCAGAAAATTGTCAACCTCGTGATGGTGCTTGATGAATGGTAGCGTAGGATTCATCATCTGAAAACCATGAATGTCTGTACAAAGCTTTGTGCCAGTCCATCTGGTAGATGTTGAGATATTTTACAAGAGAAGTAAAAACTTTGACCTGCTGGTGGTGCTACAGGAAAAGTCAGGTGATCACCAAAATCCGTAGGATTCATCCTCTGGGCACCATGAATGTCATGTTTCATGGCAATCTATCCAAGAGGTGTTAGATATTTAAGTCTGGACCAAAATGGTGAACCAAACAACAGCTCGACATTGTCATCTATATAACCATGCCCATTATGGGGCTATAAAATTAAAAAATAAACAAATAGGGATTTTTTAAATTAGTATAATGCACTGATGACTTGTGTTTACATTTATTTACTTTGGTCAATATTTGGCTTTTACGAAGTCATAATATCATTATACTCTCCAACCACCAAGACTAAAGATGTCTAAAGACTGTCAGGACACGCAACAGTGGAGGCTTTTAAATTTCGGATTGATTCAAGAACTTTTGGATGTTGCTAAAGAGATGCAAAGCCTTAGGGAGATCTGCTATAAGACTCTTTTAGATGTAACGTCTAGCTTTAATGAGATCTGCCAAAAGCACTTTATCACAAGAAAGAGATAGAGATGGACTCAATAAGGTCAATTTAGAAAGAGCAAGAAAGCGAGCCTGTTCAGAATCTCCCTGCAGACCCGGGAACAGAAACTCAGAACTAACACCGCAGAGTTAAATTATCTGCTGCACAAAAGGTTACAGGCATCTTTACATTTTGCACAAATCTGGATTTTATATGTTGTGTTTACACTAGCTTCTCAGAAAATGAGCAGAGTAAAAAAATCTAGGTTCAAATTTTTGATGTCCAGGATATGAAGGAATATTAATACATTCCTTTATTTCCTTTTTCCTTTTTATGCTCTAAGTGTTTTGTTTTACTTAGTACCTGCTATCATCCACAACCAATAGACAAGTAGCCTCTCGCTTGCTCAGTACAAAAGAAAAAAAAGACTATTCAGGTGCAGAAGTCTGCCAGATACCCAAAGAGTGTATCAGTGATACACATATTAGCGAGGAGGACCTGACGGAGGTGTTTGGTCAGAGTGTCTGAAACGGAAGCGGAGGATAACAGTGTTTCTTATGTAACATGTGTGTCCTGTCAGCAGGCAGCCTCTGGGGCGCCTAAGTGTACCATCTGTGACCAGGTCTGCTATGTCATCACACTCGTACCACTGCCACTGATGATGAGGACGTGTTGGAGCACATGACTTCTGCTTTCACTGCCAGAGAAGCAGCAGCAGAGATCTCTGTTTGTTTTATCTTAACAAAGTTCTGTTTTATATTAAGCAGAAATGATCCTTATAATGAATATGTGTTATGTGTTTAACAAAGAAGACTTATTAGAGAAATATGCTAACATATCCTGCTCGCTAACAGCTTTTGTGTAAAGCAAAGCCAGACAAAACACATATCTTTACTGGCTGTGCAGACATCAAATTGTTATTGATCCTCTCGTGTAAATCTGTTTAAGACAGGATGAGGATTTCTTTAATATCATCAGGTGTGATGCATTCTTTAATCGTGTATTGTGGTAATCTGCAGATAATAAATAAATAAATGTAAATGTTCTCTATATGGCCAAGTTTAGTAGTAGTAATATTGGTTAGCATTTAACCTACAGAATTCATTTCTTTCAATAGTGGACAAGGTTACCAGCTCAGCATGTGCAGGCCACACAGGGGACCGTGCAGAATCTTTAAATCTTCTTTTTAATGTCCTAGTCTGACAAAAGTAACATAACGAGTAATTAAGCAAGTCATCGTTGGCATGTGCAAAAAGCTAAACTGTTGACCAAAGTGTTCATGTTTGTTACTGTATATTGTATTATAATAAGTAGACACTGTAAGTATGTTTCATTTGTTATTTCTTCCTCCAGTGCTATTGTTTTATTCTACTGTTCTTTGTTATTGATGTATTTTATGGTTTTATTCTTTTCTAATTTAAAATATTTGACCTGTCCATGCATTGTCTGTGTGTATTTCTTTGTGCAATTCTGTATTGTACTGTATAATCACACTGAGGCTGAAACTTGAACCATGGACCTTGAATGGGATATATGATGGTATAAAACAGTATAGTGAATTTTCAAAGTTGAATGATGTGTATCACACCCTGTACATATCTCATTTGTTGCTGTTGTTTTTTTGAGTCTGGCACCAGGCCATAGTATTGAGGAAGTAATGCCAGGAGGCTCCCTGAAAACAGGAGAACTAAAGATCTGCCAAATGTTATTAGCTCTGCAATGCCGTATGCAAAAGTAAATACTTAAAATGACTATTTCCACTAATAATTTGTGTTATTAATGAATAGATGGAATAGATATTTTAAAAGCACAAGAGACATAAAGGAACTCACATTAAATACAGGTTGCTTAGCAGAAGTGATTGAGCTATCGAGGGACTGGTCAAGCACAGGTGTAATCAATTAACCACAGACCAGAGACGACTTTCTTTTTCCACTTCAGGAACCACAAGTTATTCTGCAGGTGGGGCAAATGAATCGAATGCACGCAGAGGCAGTGATGAATACATGTTGTGATGCCTGCACTGCCGCCGGGTGTTGTGATTGGCAGATCCTTGGGTATGATGTTGCACTTCTTGGTTTTCAGAATTTTAACATGGTCTTTGTTTCACTGTTTCTGGATAATCGACATCATGACACAACTTGGCAGACAGTAACTCTGTTTGGGAGACGCTTTCCAGAGACACCTGAAGTTTGTTTGATCTAGCTTTGTAGTTTGTGTAAATGCCTTTCTCTCTTCTCAGACAGACAGACAGACACACACACACACACCATTGCATACATATTTGCCACCAAAAGGGTTTCAAATGTTGTGAATCCTAAACTGGTTGGAGATGAGGACAGACAGCTGGACAAGCAGCTATGCTGCTGTGTCCACCTTCCTAACTTGCTGTAAAACAATCTTTGATTGAACTGTGGATTTTACAATACTGCTAAAGTATTTGTAATATAGCTTTTTTACAGTGGACACAGTCCACACAGGTGTAACCAATCACCCCTGATAACAGCTCCATTAGCTATGCCACCTAAATGGAACAGAGCCATCATTAATGTTATTTGTTGAGCCTGTGAGAAAGGTCTGTTAATACTGTAAACATAATGTTTCCTGTTTTTATGTTTTCTTGAGTTTTTTTATGATGTACAATTTGAGATGATAAGGGTAGTGGACATCTGGACTGTACTGTAAAAAAATTATTTTACAAAGAAAATTCAAAGAAATGGACCACGCTATTTATGTCTTTCCAGGTTAATATGTTTAGTCATTGAGTCATTGATTTAACCTCAAACAGGGTAATTGAATAAATGAGTGTGCATATAACATGTTTTAATGTTTTGCAGATGAGACCATTAGCATGGAATGCTGCTTTATTATTATATATACTATGCTGTTATTGGAAAATTGTAATTATTGGCCTAATGTTGCTACACACTCTGTGGGGGCTTTAGAGTTTAATGAAAGTCAGGAAATATTCAAAATTAATAAAACCAAAAATGTGACAGCAGTGAAGGGTGGGCAAATATTCATGATGCTGTCAGAAAGCTCAGGAAATCAGGAAAGCATGTGGACTAAGCTCCCTGCAGCTCTCGAATAGATCACTGCTGTCCATCACTGCACACTTGATGACACGTTCTATCAGTTAAACACAGAGCACGACAAGGAGCTCCTCCTTACTCAGTGCTATATTCAGAAGTACTGCCTAAAATGAGAGAAAAGTGTCCCACACCAGTCACATCATCTCCGTGGACTGCACAAGACGCATACTGTATCGGTGTTGTGCATTTACTGTATTTTCTTCATTTTATTTTGCCAAATTGAAAATCCATAGAGAATATCGAATTGGCCAGAGTATAGCTTCCTTCCCAAAGGTAAATGTCCAGCAAAATATCAAGCGACAGGCTACAATGAACCCCGGTTTGCGGAGGTGACTGATATCCAAAGACCTGTCTAACTGAACTACAGCGTTCCTTGGCTGCTACAAGAGAATTTTCTGGAAAGATAACAGTCAGTGCAGCACCTCACAAATCTGGACTGTGTGGGAGAATGGCCAGATGGCAGAAGGCAGCAGACTGGAGTTTGCAAAAAGGCGCTGAAAGATTCTAACTCCATGATGCAAAAGACTGTAGTTTGATTAAATGAACACCTAATACTTCACCAATAATGAAAACTGATAGTGTGTTAGTGTAAAACAGACATCAGTGTCGCTCCTGAAGTGAAACATTATAGTGGCAGCATCCTGTTCACTAGTGGGGACAGGTGAACTTGCAAGGATTCTCCCACAGAGAACCACAAGTGGAGTTCAGTTCTGACAGGAAAACATCTGCAAGATAAATCAGTAAATAGAATATTAATATGGCGATTAAACAGTTCTGAAAGGTAGAAAGCAAACAAGCTGTGAACACAACATTGACATATTATCACCGTATAAAATGTATATTAAGACATTGTTAACAAACAGATGCCTATGTACACATTCAGCAGACAGGAAGCATCAGTATCATTCATTCGGAGTCGTGTTTCTGGCCAACTGGCGAATACAAGTCCAAAATCAACCCTCCTTTTAGCTCTGTTATGGTCTCTACCAACTCCTGAGGGAAATATTAGATGTGTTTAGCTGATTAATGCTCTACTATGTTCAGTAGGGGAGACTGGGGTCAGTTGCAACAGGGGACGGTTGCAACAAGTCTTATTCCTCCATTCAGAAACATGCTAGAGTGATGACACTCATACTGTACGTGCTAAGTTAGACCCTCCCCCCACCAGAAACACAGAAGTCACATTTAACATCT
>JAVQJL010026660.1:0-21186 GCA_036024295.1 Nannoperca obscura | reverse complement strand
TGTCTTGACTCTATTTTCTATTCATTTCACAACGTATGGTGGTGAATAAGTGTGACTTTTCATGGAAAACACAAAATTGTTTGGGTGACCCCAAACTTTTGAACGGTAGTGTAATTCTGACACGTTAATTCAGGGTTGATTAAATGATCTCAGGAGCTTTCCCAAGCTAGTAAGTGCTTTTTTAAAGCTTTTTCCAAGCTAGCTTTCAACCACATGTCACGGTCTTCCTCAGCAGATGCAATATGTTGCGATGCAGTTTAAAGCTAAGTAAACACTGAGTTAAGATTTTTTGTTTCATGTTGAACGAATTCAAGATTACTGATTTTGCCTTTTATAACAATATCATGTCTGAAAGAGGCAGTGATAGAACCCATGTAGCAAATCCTTCTACTTTGGTGCAGGATGCAGAATTTTATACATCCAAAAAATAAAGGAGACAAAGCTTAAGGCACAGTAGTTTGTAAGAAGACATAACAGCCCCAAGTGTTGATTGTTGGATGTAGCCTAGACTACAATTAAGATGCAGTTTAGTGAAGGTAGCAAACACTTCCAAGAAAATGTTATTCAGAGAAAAAAAAATGAACATAAATGAAGAGGCCAATTCTCAGAGGCCATGATAATAAAGAATCAGCAGCATATACTGAAGCATCAGTGAATTAGAAACTTTTTTCATGTTTCACTTGTGCACAAGAAAAAATGTTAAACTATAAATTTTGACATCCGTACTCTCAAGGGCAAAAACCCATTTTGTTTTAAAGACCCCTTTGCTTTAGTGTCAAATTGTACATGTGTTTAATGAATATAGTCTCCAGGGGCCGCTAGAGAGACCTTTGGGCCGTGAAAAATAATTATTGATTATTATATTATATGATTATTTGTGTTGTATTGCTTGCAGAGGGAGAAGCTGTGTTTTTTAAGACTAGAACAATATGGACACTGTTCTCAGTGCCACAGTTTTCACATCCACAGACATTACATCAAAATGTAGCCACAAGCCTCCTTTCTCTCAAATTGTAAACATTGAACACACAGGAAATACAGCTTTGACTCTTAACTGATAGGTGTGGAGAGCGCTGTCAGACTTAATTTATTGCCATAGAGACTGACAGCTGAATCCTTTTTAACTTAAAGTGTATCCCTTAATTCGATTTAATGTAAACACTGTGTTCACATTTTAATATCCTCATGTTTAGGTCCCTCTGCCGCCCCTCACAGTGTCAAAATGTACAAGGCCGTTATTGTCTGAACTAGAGCTGTCATATTCCATGTTTCTCTCACAACTTTCTGCTCACACGAGATCATACAGCTCACAAACGTGTTTGGCTGATTGGACTTCTCATTTTAGAATCTTGTGCAAAGCCAGTTTCCAATACAGCCAATGCTTCCGGCTGCCTCTTGAAGGCCCAGGTTCCTGAAGGTAAAAGCTCTGGTGTTGAAACCCCGGTTTAAATATAACACATGATGGTTAATTATACGACCACTGCCCCTTGCTAAGAGACTAGCTTCACAACTGGAGCTGTTTAGTTATGGATTTGTTTAGGTGTCGTGATATGCATTAAAATTGTCTTTCAACCAAAGCAAACACGCTTACATTTTCTTCAGAAAGCTATGCCTTTTCTAGTTGTTTTTTATGACTATTATAAATTACTTTTGCTTACCAATGGGTGGAAATAAAATGCTGTATTGATTTTGATTAATATTTCAACATGTACTGTATGCTCTCTCAAAGCCCTGTTGAAAACACAAACTTACTGGCAAGAGACCAGCATAACGGCCTGTTTCTACTGCAACTTTTCCAGGATCTCAGGAACCTCTCCTGTGTTCTGAAGGGAGGAACCAGGGTCTAAATTTAGGTCCTTTTCCACAGACTCCTGGACCCCTAAAAGTCCTATCTTTAATTTTCAGTTTTTAGTTTCCATCTTTTGTTCATCTCTACCCTGTGGAGTTTTTACTTAATAATTGCATTTCTTTCAATCTGGTTTAAAATATGTTGAATTTTATATGTGATGTCTACAGACAAAGAAAATTCCTGAATGATACTTAATTCCTTTTGATAGGAGCAAGTCCGCTTTAAGCCATCCTCAGTGAACAGTAAGCTGAATGTGTCTTAAACTGTCACACTGCAGTTTATATCAAAGCAACAACTGACCACAGAGACGTCCAATAGATGGAGCTTTTGGACGAGACTGTCTCTCTCAGGGAGGACATCATCCACCCAGGTCTTCCAGATGGACTACTTTTACATCTCAATAAATAGACCAATTCTAAACCTTCTCCACTATGTTTAGCAACATTTTCACAACTGAGCCTTGTGAGCCTTTAAAAAGGAGAAAAGCACTCAGATCGTGGCATTCACAAACTGTATAAAGTTGTAATTCATACTATTTATGGCTGTGTTAGAAATGACCATGAAGCCATACAAAAGCCCCTGCTAATATGAAACTTGAAGGTCAGCGACATTTAATCCATTGTATCTCATTTTTAGGGCATCAAACACTAACCAGGCCCGGGGTTTGGAGTGGTACTGGCTCTGAAAAACAAACATAACGCCACGCACTCCTTGAATGGTTTTCATGTGCCAGATGTGCCTGCGTGTTTTTTATTCACATTTGGTATTTAGTCATGGCGTGGACTGTGAGCTTTCATTTCCTCTGTGAGACTGTAAATAAGCCCAGCATCCTCTGGGAGTGACTACATAAAACACTCTGTGGTTAGCAGACCTCAGTGTCTGCCAGAGGCACCGCTAAACCAGGGATGCTTCACTTCTATCAAGTAAAGGCAATATCCTAGATATCTCTGTTTATCTAGCAGAAGAACACACCAACAAAAGACAATCCTTCTATTAAAGAAAAGTATAAAAAGCAAGCGTCTGAGGGACTGCGATGACAACAAACAAAAGAAAAAAGGCACAGTTTCAGAGGACTTTTGTCTTTACACTGTTTTTAACCAGCCAAATAGATCAATTAAACCGTTTGAATCAGATCGTTCTTAACATTTGGTGTTTGCTTATGAATTCTAATTTATTTAAAGCAAAAAAGATGATGTTTCCTAGGTTAACGTCATCGAGACAGATGTTTGGGAGGCTACGATTTCTTTTGTACTCGTATTCATTCCGCAGCTTTCAGTAATCTCTCATCCCTGATGCTCCCTTGGACTTGGCTTGACACGTGCGTTTGGAGCGGTTGAATTCACTTTTAAATATGCCTTTTCTCCAGAGGTCCCAGCCCCTTGTGATGTGACCCGCATGACTAATTCCATTTAAAGGGGAATAACATGCATTAGGGCTCTCACTTTTCTGCCTCGCATTTGCATAATTTTGTTTGGCAACTTGGAAAAGGGCCATTAACAGCACTAAGACACACACTGTAAAGGATAGGGACAGAGGCAGATCAATACTTCATTTCAACATCTTTAGCAGCATCGGGCTCCAGATCAGGAGGCATTCACTAATTCAAATTCGTGCAGGAGTCTTGTGATGTTACCATTAGTTCCTGATAAGAAAACACCGTTGTACTGCCTCTCTTAATCCCTGACAGACACGTTCGCTCGATCAATAGCCTTTTACTTTCTGTTGCAAAGACAAGATTGATTGCCAGCTAGTTGCTTGTGCTCAATTCCACTTCTCGCACTCCTCATTATTGTTTCAATTAGGCGTTCTCTTGAGACCTTGTTGGGGGTCGCATTAAAAAGCGACCCCCTGCGATTCACATCAAACACCGGAGGTTTGGCAGAGCCACCTCTGACACCAACTGTATTCGGGTCAAGAATTGCGAGCACCGCCCGAACAAGTGGATTAAGCAGGAGGGCTGTCTGCGGGAGGCGCACGGACGAGCGGGGGAAGTTGCGACTCGCGCAGTGAGGAGGAAATAATCACAATGCTACCTTCTCATGAATTATTAACTACCCTGTGCCTATTTTAGTCGGACTCAAAATGCTGCAAGTCCATCTGTGGGTCTGAGGCGGTGTGCAGGGGTGTGTGAGTGTGTGTGTGTGTGTGTTTTCTTCTTTTCTTTGACAGCTGTATTACTGCTGATAAGCGAGACTGTGTGAGCTGATCAAGTAGTGAGACAAGCGTCCAGAGCAGCAGCAGCAGCAGCAGCAGCAGCGCTCCAGTCACAAGCAGCCGCGGCAGCAGAGCAGCAACAGCCCCAGCAGTCACAGCACAGCCAGCAGCAGCAGTCACAGCAGCAGCAGTCACAGCACAGCAGCGAACTCTCTCCGCTCTTTTTTTTCTCCCCCCTCTCTTCTTTGTGGAGTTGTTTCCTGCTCGGAGGACAAAAGCCGAGGAAGTAGGAGGGAAGTGATCCGGGGCTGATAGCTGCCATCAAAAACAAAACCAAAACGCAGACCTGGCTGCCCCCATGCCTATCGAATTTGTTTGCAAAATCAAATTTGCAGAGGAGGATGAGAAGCAGAAAAACAAGCAGGATGGGGACAAGGAGAGCCTGATCGAGGAGATCTGCACACCTCCGGCTAAGGACTTGGCCGGGTTTGCTAACTCCTGCTCCCTTCATGGGATTAACCACATTTTCGTCTCTGGCCGCCTGGGCATCCGGCAGACTCTCTGGGCTCTTGCCTTTTTGACTTCACTGGCCCTGTTTCTGTACCAAGCGGCAAAGTGTGCCATCTCTTACCTGGAGCACCCTCATGTCACAGCTCTGAACGAAGAGGCCACCCCAGAAATGGTTTTCCCCGCTGTGACCATCTGCAACATCAACCGCTTTCGCTTCTCCGCACTCACCGACGCCGACATCTACCACCTGGCTAACCTGACAGGTCTGCCCCCCAAAAACAAGGATGGGCACAAACCCACTGATTTAATGTATCCTGCCCCTGACATGCAGGACATCTTCAACAGGACAGGACATCAGTTAGAAGAGATGCTCATGAGCTGCAATTTCAGTGGACAGAACTGTTCAGTCGAGGACTTCTCTGTGGTGAGTGAAAAAGTTTCTCAAAGTTCCGTGTTTGCCGGACTCTTGTCACATCACGTTACTTCATCAGGATTTATTGGCTCAATCAAAACTTTTTGCATGAACAAGTTCAGTAAAATGTTTACATTTGAAACATTTTCAGGAATCATACATACTTAACTTTACGAGACGTGTCTTGTTCATGCTAAACTACCGACAAGCATGACATCAAAAGGAGCACTTTAAGGCAAGAGGAATGAAAATTCTCTTTGTGCGCGTGCTCATCTCCAGGGGCCGTGTGGTTCCCACGATCCATTTCTGCATCTGGTTTCATGGCTTTGGTTCAGTCATTGAGCTGTAGGACCTCTTCTCACGAAGTTCTAAGCAGCAACAGTGTTTGTGTGTTTCAGCCTTTACCAGAATCTGTTCTGTCAAAGAACAAAGGCTGCTCCCGGAGAAGAGAGACGGAGACCTGTCGTGCGTGCTTGTGTACTTTTCCAAGGCAAATTGTGCTTCAATGCTGCCTCCAACTACAGTAACGGAGAGTGCATGGCAACAAAATTGTCATCGAAAATAGCCGAGTTGCCTTCTTCCTCTCTTTTCCATCCCTCCCTGTCACTCCCCCTCTCTCTTTCTGACATTGCAGAACAGCTGCCTCTCTCTCTCTCTCTCTCTCTCTCTCTGAGCTCTTGTACCTTTCAGGAGCGAAGGAGTAATGCTTCTTCAACGTTGTATTTCAATCTTGCTGCTGTTAAGATTAAATATTTAAAGACAGACATACATGATTTTTGCATTAGCCAGATTGACTAAAAGGACTGAAACAATTTCCATGAGAGTGTGTGTGTGTGTGTGTGTGTGAGAGAGAGAGAGAGAGAGAGAGTTTGTGCCTGTGTTCTGTGCACTATTTATTAAAGGCACTGTCCTTGCAGCAGATGGATTTCCCCACCTCTCCTGCAGGAATAGAAATATGCAATTGCTTTAGTGATGATAAAGTACGGGTGTCAAGTCTTAATAGGGTATGTTGAACATTGATATGCTCACCTTCCTGAGACCTAAAGATTCTGTCTTATCACAGGAATGGCCTCTGATGTGCCAAATTACACCAAAGAAATAATGACATTTCACTTCCCCTCACACAGAGATGTAAAATTACCTGTGACATGAGAATGGATCCCCCTCCACGAAAATCTCTCAGTTGTTCTATAAGGCAAAAGATAATGTCATGCTCCTCGGGGGAGCTGAAAAGTTTGACAAAATTCAGTCTGAAGCAACAACATGACTGTAAAAGTTTATAATGTGCTTCTAGCACGTTTGACGACGATGTCCTCTGACACTTTGGCACTTGGTCTTCCCTGAGTACATTAATTAGCAGACAATACTGACATCCCGGAAATGTCTGTCCTGTGTCGGTCTATGAAACGTCCTGTAGCTCTCTTTGGACACTGGGTGACTTCATCACAGAGGAAGATTGTTCTCAAAGCTGCTGTTTCCTCTCTCTCGGCTATGTGTTGTACATTTTCTGGGGTTTCTTAGTTAGATTTGGTACATGTTACTTGCATCCTCCATGACAAATCACTGACTCCGAGTTCTAGTGAAGTACATAACTGGGAGTGTATAGAGAGGAGGGTGGCAGTTGCGGGACCAGGCGGGAGATCGGAATGTTAAAAGTGCTGTTCGTGTTTCCGTGAGTGTGTATTTTGTAACTATGAATCGCACATCATCACAGCAAGGAAGCCATTATTACAGGTGATGTGCTATTAATCACATGCACGCATGTACAAACCCAACTGCACACACATACAAAGCCTCCTGCGCACATTGGTCATTACTCTTCCTCTCATCAGGCCCTCCTTCAGGATCGGCTTCATGTAATGTGTTTTCTTTCGATTGATCATTCTGGGATCTCCAGATGTTTTATTTTGGTAATGGCTACATGAATGCCTCATGGGCTCTTGGGAAAATTGCATGATGAAATATAATTGCAATATTTTCTGACATTTTAGCTCTTCGGTAAACAGACCTTGTTCTATGCAATAGACTTCTGGTTAGCATTTTGCTTTATTCCACAAATTATTTAAAGCAATTGCTCATAAATTAGCTCCTCGTTGAATTTGAATGGTAAATAACTCACTGTCTCAAATGTGTGCTTTGAACAGCTTGAACCACAAAAAAAACAGTGTAAAAATGTTTTTCCCTTTATTTTTTATGTATTAGTTTATTACAGAAAAAAATGTATTGGCTTCTATGCTTTCACTGTGTGGACGAGTTAAATAAATACAATTGTCTGGCTGTTCTAATTTACGGCAGGAAAATACATAATCACACAGCAGAGAAATTTGTTTTCCTCTTTCCAGCATCATGGACCGGCATGATTATTAAGGTAATAAGGCCAATCTTTATAATTAAAGATTACATTATTGACTTGGATTAATCACAGAAGATAAAGCTGATTCAACAAGCCATGAATAAATAGATTAATATTTTTCTTCCAGTCTAACTCTGAATAATTGTTCATCTATTGTGTGGTGCTGTCGCAGAGATGAGCAGCGAGCCCTTTGGCTTTTTTTAAACAGAGCTCTGAATTGGTTTGCTCTGACTCTCAGCTGTGTTTGCTGCTGCATTATCAGATTTTGCTCTCAGCAAGGACAGATCCCTTCTGCATATATTCATGGAGATAACTAAACAGCTATAGGGTGTCATGCGAGGTGATCTATAAAAACCTGGGTTAACGGGGACAACACTGAAGAGCTCTCCAGCTGCAATCTGTCATTACACTGACTGAAGGCCCCTATTGTGTGTTTTATAGATAATTGAATGTTTAATAGTTGAAGTCACAGATGATGTTCATCCGTCCTTCCCCATCCTATCCTTCATAGTGGAAGGAAATCTTAAACTGCATTAATGTAAATCATTACTGTGGAAAAAATGGCACAATAGAGACATTACTGTGAGCTGATCTCAATAAGTGTACTGCTCTTGTGTGGTTCAACGGAAAAATATATACTTTGAGCACGGACAAAACATATTGTGGGTACAACATGTGCTCAAACTTAGAAGACTAGGTCACCATAGATTGTGTTGCGTGTGTGTATCTTACAACAGGGTTTGTTGCAGCAATGTACAGAGTTTGAGGTGTAGTCACGCAGAGATAAGGCACCAAAATGACAAAATGTCTGGTACTGCGATGCAGCTTTAATTATATTGTGACACAAGTTTTTCCATTTTCCTGCACAAATGCACAAATGTTATTTTTGACATTCAGGTGCAAGGTCGCACCACTAGTCAGTCTCTTACTCAGGCCCGATGTGTCAGATGTGGTTTTCGAACTTGGTGCATCTGTAGAAAGACAGACGAGCGTGATCGTTCCTGTTACCACAAGAAATATATTCTGTACCTTTGGCGTTGTCTGTGAATCCTGCGAAAACACCCGTGCACAGGCTTTCATTCTCAGTGCGCGTGTTTATGTGTGTGTGTGAAAATGTGCTGTCTACATGTGCAGATGACTGTGAGAGTGACATCCACTTCCCTAGTGGCTCCAATGTGTGCACACCCCTTAACAGCACACACACACACACACACACGTCTTGCCGAGCCTTCCCCCTGGTGGAGAGCGGGGAGTGTGGGAGCGTGAAAGTGACTGGCTATCTGGACTGGCTTCGTCTCCAACAGCCTGTCAATTAGCCATCTACAGTTCCACTGCTGTGGGTGTCCCTGCAGCTTAGCATGCTGTCTGATATCTGATCCACACACCCAAGCCTGGAGGCCAGCACAGAGCGTTATTACACTTCCCACATCCCATAAACAAGCACGCTGTCTTTTCTTGTCTTTTTCTCTTCTCTCATTCCTGCAAAATGACTGAACAATGATCCCATATCTTTTGAGGCTAAAGAGAGGACTGCTGCTTTTGCAGCCCACTTCACTCCCACTGCACTCCTTCACTTCCCACCTTCTCCTCCTCCTCCAGCAGAGGAAGATGAATTGCAGTGCAATTGGTCGGCTGCTGCGCCTGATATGCATCACCACTGTCTAATCAGATGAAGCCCACCTGTGACCAGCCACCAATATGCAAACAGTTTATATTTGGGAAGATTTACCTTTTCTAACACTCCCTGAGCTGGTTTTAAAACCTCTCACTGTGCCTCAGTTTGGAGCGCTCGGTTTGATGAGGAGAATCTGCGGCTCAGGGCTTTTAACTCAACGATAAAGGCTTCCGATGTTGTAGTGCCGCAAACCCCCCTCCTCTAACCCCTGGGAGTCTTTTACTCACACAGACATTTGTCTCTTTCGGACAAGTCATACACCAAGCTGTTGGTAGTGTTAATGTGGCTGCACACACACACACACACACACACACACACGCACACACACACACAAACGTGTATTTAGAGTGTAGATAGAATGTTTCCCCATACAAACACACAGGTTTCATCACAGATTGAGAGAGCAAGATTGATCATGAGCCCTGACTGGGTGCCCCTCCCCCTCTGGAGGATCAATACATCCTTCAGTCAGATTGCTTCCCTGCCCTTCCTACTCTGAGCATGGTGTGACTAATTATCTTGTGCCTGTGTTTTGGGTCTCAGCTGCATTTGTTAATGCTGCCAGAGTTGGGCAAGAATTTGATCTTTAGAAGAAGATATCTGTTTGTTTTAGCGTATATGTCCAACCCAAATCAATCAATATACACTGTCTACCTTTTCCCTAAAGGGCGCTGAAATTATCGAGCAATACGAGATGACTCACAGCTTGGACTGTGTGGGAATGGGGAGGAATGAGCGTTTTGATGGAGTGAAATCAAATTTAAAGTCGAATCCAAAAGTCAAAACAGAAGTTTACTCGTGTGGTTGATTGATGTTGAAGTTACGTATTCCGCAAAACAGCTCCGTCTGAATTAGGATACACCTAATAAACAGCAAGAGGGATTTTTGATGGAGATTGCACCCTTGGGCCTGAATAGATTGCTTGGAAATTTTAAAAAACTCATAGTTTACAGAATTTGAATTAGCTCTTGCAAATGAAAAGCGTGTCTACATGTTGCAGGGTTGTGGGGGCAATCACATGTGTACGTAAGATTTTTTCTCTCTTTTTGATTTCCATATTGCAGATCTTCTGCACATTAGCAGCGTTAATACATTTTTGTGGCATTTCAAAGTTGGGCACCCAAAAGTCAACCCGCCTTCCAGCACTGCCCAGGGTACCAGTATCAGTTGCCAGAAAGGGTTTTAAAAGAACTCCTTAACCAGTGTATTTATGGAAAGACTTTAATCTCTGTTTGAATAAAGCTAATAAATGATTTTAGTAGTATACATTTTTCCTAAAAACATAGTTGACTTAAACTCAATTTTGGTTAATGAAGTATTCTAGCACTCCTGCATATCCTCATAATAAGGGATTATTTTTTTTACAGTGTACAGTGATGATGAATAGCATTCTCCGTGCAGATAACTATGATTATGAAAGCCTTTGGCCAAGCACACTTTAAATGCACACTTTTCTTCTTAGCTGCCAATGTGAGCTTTTTATTTTGTCATGTCTCCCAGTCTCTGAATACATTAGTGGAAATTCCTCTGAAAAATTAACCAAGCTTGCTTTTAGGCCACCGCCACATAATGGGTTCGTGCTTCTTCATTTCCCTCACTAGTATGGTTTAATTACTTTGGGAGAGATAGCAAATGCAGGAGGTGGACAGAAAAATAGAAACACCTTACAATGTAATTCGGTTATTTTCGTCATTGAAAAACATTTTAAAATGTTGTTAATTAAAGTAAAATATGTTAGAGCAGTAAAGCTTTTCAAAATATATAAACTGAAAAAAACTGAAATACTACACTAGTAGAATGGACTAATACAAAATAAAAACCTTCAACTTTCTTTTCCTCTATATTTTTCTTTATTTAAATGCCTGTGACCAATGGCGCAAAAGACATTTCTAAAATGTACCACATATGTAACCCCATTTTTTGGGGTTAATATTACAGAAGAAGAGTGTACATTTGAGATCAATGTGGAATTGAGCCACCAAATTAGAGATTTAAAATGCAAGAGCAGTGTGTGGGATCATTTTGAGTACATACCATAAAGTATCAAACTTAAGTGCTTGATGTCTTTGTGCAGCAATTTGAACCTGAAGGGAAAACCAAAAGAGTCTCACAGCACACCTCAACAATCACAATGCAGCTGCGTTAGAACATTTAAGGGGAGGAATGCCTAAAGGATAGCTAACAATACCAGAGCTAGCATGAACGAGAGGGAAGCGGCTAACCGACAGTGTTTTGTCATGCTTCACTGAAGCTGCTATGGTCCCAGCAGGCTGTAGAATACAAGAGGGAGAAGCAGCTGTGGTGACTTCATCTGTTAAATCAGGGGTGTCTACCAGATTATATGAAACTTTAAAATGTATACTGAACCAAGCTTGAACCAAAGTTTATAATGCAGCATTTGGTGTTAGTGGTTCAACTCCATATTGAGGTACAACTAAATATATATTTTTTTTTCTCTAAATAATAGGCCGTTAAAATGAGCCAGAAAAACAAAAAAACTAGAGTTGATATAGTCAGAAGCTAAAAAAACTCAACTCTGAGGGTGAGACTGTGTCAGATAGGTTTTAATTCACCTCTGTGGACTTTTCTGAGGCTGCAAGAACGTCATGAACATCATACAATTTATTGTTCAGTGTTCCCAGTCATTGTGTGCACCCCCTGTATATTTGATATTTCAAATAGATTTGAAATGTAGAAATCATGGTCATTGTGACTTGGATGAAAATGTCAGTGGGCTACAATTCAGCCGGTGGAAATAGCATACAGCACAAATGTCATAGTGAATATTTACCCCTGGCATAGTCTGAACATGAGGGCCTTGTCTGTCCGCTTGGCTGGACACTTGGCCCTTATTCTGATTTATGTCTAATGTCACACACTTGCCTGTGCCCCTTGCTGCATTTTCCAAGTTTGTCACCACACACCCTGCACATAACGCTGTCTTGACGAACATGCTTTTTAACATCCCTTTTCTGTCTCTTTTTCCCTCTCTGGGTACATTACTGTTGGCTACAGTTATGCAAACAAGATTTGAACTATAGTACATAAACACTAAGGTGTCCTGACAGGTGTGATATTTTGTCTGAATCTATATGACTTTGTGGTGTAAACCACCTGAACAGGCCTTCCTGTATGATGATATTTGGCCAACCTTGTAGCTTCCTCTTGGGAGAAGAATGCAATGATTTGTCAAATGGCTTTGAGGTTGGGTCAGCAGCAAACGCACCAAAGGCTTTTTTTTTCTCTGGTGTAATGTTCAGGCCAACAGTAAACCCCAGACATTTTTTATTACTTAATAATGTACACCAAGCTTATGGGACAATATGCTGTGATAGAACATGCTGAATAATTCAAGCTAATGCCTCACTAATGTCAGTAGCTCCTACTGGCCATCGTTGAGGGTTGGTTGTGTCTTTATACCATTCTGTAAAGAGAAATCAGTGGCAAGAACATTTTCATCAAATTTAAATTTAGTTGACTGTTTTTCACCGCTGCTGACGAAGCCTTCAGTCAAAGCCACTTTATTCACAATAGCCAACCAAATCGGAAGAATTATCTTGACCGAGGTGTCTTCTAAGGCTGATAATTCTAAGAAAAAAAATTTAATATTGCAATTAAAAGTTGTATTAAACAGGATTTGTTTTTAAACCAGTTAGACCAGGGGTCGGCAACCTTTAACACCCAAAGAGCCATTTGGACCCGGTTTCCACGGAACAGAAAACACTGGGAGCCACAAATACTTTTTTACATCTAAAATGAAGATAAGTTAGTTCGTTTTTTTTACCTTTACGCTTTGTATAAACAACTGTAGTGTGTTGCTTATGAAATCCATGAAGTGCTACAGAGAAATTTACATTCTATTTATGTAAAGAACACATTTTGAAGTCTTAAAACTTCAGCTGGGGATTGAACCAGGACCTCATACATGCAAAGCATGTGCTCTACCACTTAGCTACACACAACACATTATATTGTCTTTGAGCTTTCGGAGTATGTAGCGGAGCTTTGACCTGAATTTAAAAACATGTATTTAAAAAAAGCACTTTCACTAAACAATGAAAAATAAATATTTGCAATAATCTGCATAAATATTTATTTTACTTGGTTAATGGGACGCCTGTTCCTGAACCTCTGCGCACAGCGTCTGCACATCGGGGCTGTACGAAGTCACTTTCATCTTTACGCAGGACTGAAAGCTGTCGTCTGTGAGGCGTGAAGCGTGTTTGTTTTTAACACAGTTCATTGTGGAGAATAGCTGCTCACATACGTATGTGGATCCGAAGATAGACAGGATGAAAGTCTCGATAAATGCACGGCGTTTTGGCGGGTATACCGGCTTCCGCGAGTGTGACGCTTATTTTGAGCGACGAAAAATAATAAAATATAATTTTATTTTAATATTTCAAGATCACAATAGCGAAGGCGGAGTACATATGACCTAGAATGAAAGTTGTCGTTTTTCATTTTTGGCAGTTGTGTCATAATTTATTACTGATAATTTTTAAAATACTCTCTAGTGAAGGTGAAAGGTGCCACTATGTCAATGGCTGTAATTATTTAGAAATCTAAAAGCAATGGGGAAAAGGGAATGGAAATTTAATTTAGTAGTGGACAGAAGACAGAAGTCTTTCTTATTTCATGTTGGTTCACAATCTGATAGTTATCTTTATTCAAGCTAAACACTAACACAGATGTTTAAGAAAATGTGTTATCTAAAATCTGTGCTTCAGCAAATTTGCATAAACAGACCTGCCAATCAGTTTCTTCACTGAGGTAATTGTGTATTCAAAAACATGCAATTACCTTTGCTAATGGAAAATGTATTAAAAAAACTAAACACATCTTCATGAAAAGACAGCTGGGATTTCAAATACAAACCACAAAGCTAATGTACCATTTTGTCGACAAAAGTGTGACCACAAATTTATTCGATCAACAGACAATGAGTTTGATACTTGCTTTTTGTGAGGATAACATACATTCCACCACTCTACATTTGTCCCATAAACACTCACAGCACACAGTGCATGTCTTACCCTCATCAATTTTATTTAATACATTTCAAAACTAAACGTTTGTAGTTGTAGACACAACGACCAGAACAGATGTGACATAAAGTGTAGGAGCCAAAGCTAAGATTCACATTCTTATTGTCAATTCTTGTTCATTTAAAATGACCCTGAGCAATAATCTGTGTAAACATTTCTACATTCGCCCCGAACTAATACAATGGAGAAAAGACAAGTATGTGCCTCCTCTTCCACATGACATATCACTTATCACTCACTTAATATGTACAAGGGAGTAAATTCCTTTTATAGGCATGCTGGTGTTCTTGTTTACATAATGTATGTTGCTGTACATGTACAAAGGGTAAACATGACACCAAGTGTTCAATGAATCATGTAAGATTTGTAACATTGCTTTTCTGTTACAGAGTATGATAGGAACTGTAATAGAAATATACTTCATATGTAGTTATATACTGTATTCAAGGAGTGCATTCCGATCCTCCAGCAGTAGATATGTAGAGGCTCACAGCTGTTCTGCATATAGTGAGGGGCAATAAACGTGCTAAGGAAAAGACAGAGAGCAGCAGAGGTCATTCTGAGCTAGACTGTGGATCAGTCTGCACCATTCAGCCCTCTTCTGGGTGATGTAGGCTGGGGTGATGATTTGCACAGGAAGGCGTGGCGAGCCCTCCACCTTGGCCTTCTCACATAAGGCCTCGGCGATACAGATAACATACATGCCGCAGTCATAGCTATTCTGCTGTGATGGGCAGGGCTCCTCCACAAACAGCGCTTTCCTCCCTGCACCCAAGAAAGGCTCCAACTTGCTGGCGATGCGCCGTGCGTGCAGCGAGTTGCTGCCGTTTTGAGAGTCATAGTGGGCAAAGTGATTGGAGTTGTGATGGTAGACCAAAAGGCTCCAGTGAGATCCCCCAGCGGTCTGGTTGGAGTTGTCGTTAACAGCTAGGAAGACCCACCGACGAGAAGCAAGATCCAGCGGCTCCAGAAATAAGGCTAACTCATCAGGGCAAGAAGCACACTTTATGAACTGGGTGACCTCCGGGCTGATGAAGATGATGGTCTCCCCCAGGACTCTGAAGGGCTCAGTAACAAAGTACTCGAAGGCAAAACCAATGACTTGATCATTGAGCCAGTAAGGTCCTTCCAGTAAGGACACATCAGAGCGCCGCAACAAGCTGTCATGGTAGCTCAGCACTACAGGGTCCATCCTCCAACAATCAGGGAGTGACAGTCTGAAAAATACAGAATTTAGTGCTGAATGTTTAGTCGATTCATTGATTAGTCAATCATCAGAAGACGAATCTTATCTTTTTATTGATCTTATTTCTTAATTCCATCTTCAGAATTGTGAGATTTTGTTGCTTTTTTGCATTATGTGATTAAACTAAATCCCTCTAGGTTTTGGACTGTTAGTTGTACAAGTTGGTTTTGTTGCATGTTTATACACCAAGTGATCATTTGGAAAAATAACTCACTGGTTAGTCATTAGTAACTGACATTTGCAGCAGTAGAATATTTAGCACTAGTGTAGGTCTGTTTTTAAACAAAGACACCTTTGGACAATTAGTTGCAGTTTCAAAACCCATATGTCACAAAACTCATCCTGAACGTGATGATGCAAATCCAATAATTGATCTTCATTGGATGGTTCCCTAAACAACTACGCTGCACATGGATGAAGCTGTGTTAAACTCGTAACGTTAACATGTAAAATCAACCTAAAAAACAAACTTACAGAAAGCGTTAAACGTTACTGGAACTAACACGGAATGAACATCTTTACTGTGTTCGTTAACGTTTTTGTGCAGTGTCACATCACATATTGTTTTTGCCAGCAAGCAGCTAAATTAAATTAGCTGCCGTTAGCAGGACCTAGCCAACTGCCACTCTTAACCATCACACCAAGCTAAACAACTGTTCTAAACCTCAATTTTAGACTTATAACAAACCAATGGTTTAAAACCGTGTACTGCCTAATCAAAATACAAGCAGTAGACTCAATGTCCGTACCTGTAAAAGACACAGTCACATAAAAAGTAGCACGAAAGCTTAAGTCTTGTGCCTCATTGCAATGACTAACGTAAACCGCTGCAGGAAGACCTAAAACATTTTGCGACAGAGTACCTGCGCAGTAACGTTAAGGCTACCAGCCGGTTTCAATACCTACGAGGACTGGAAAGTTATCGGTACTTTACATTTGACAGCTCTATAAAAAGCAAGACAACCATGTATTTAGAAGTCAACACAGCCCCCATCGTGACGATCTTATATAAAGTCAAAATAGACGCTCAGATTTGGTTTAGCCCTCATCTAAATACATGTGGAGGTGTGAGATGTGCACATCGTTGCCGTGTTATTTCTTGCTTACTTCCTGTTGTTTAGCTCCGTCCATAGGTGTTTAAAAGGAGACCACGTTCAAAGATGGCGTCCCATTCATTCCTACGAATATCGACCATTACGTCAAAGAAAGCAAAAGCCTCGCTGAGAGCTCAGAAAAACACAATTTATCTTTTTACAGCGGCTCCTTTTCCAATGATTGTGTATGGGGGAAATGCTTTTGGGTGTTATGAACGCAAAAGTTGTAATACCCGGTGCGGCCACTAAGCCTAAACCGCTTCCCCGGCTCCGGCCCAGGGGGCCTGCCTCCGTCCTCCCCTGTGTTTTCTCCCCGCCCATAAGCAGCGTGACCGCGCACTGCTGCGCGTCCGAGAGCGGTCGCACTGATTAGCTAGGCAAAGTAGAGTTTTCAGCGACCGTCACCGAGCTGCGAAGGACTGCGTTTTAATTACATTCCAACAGCGAACACGCACGGATAACAAAATGCGCAAGTTTTCAGCGTGGACCTGAATTTCGAGGAGTTGTGCGGAGTCGAGCGGCGGGGGAGAGGAGAAAACAAATGAATTCAGTGAGAATGCAGGGAATTAAATAGAGACTTAGGTATTTTGCGTGGCTACTGCGTGTGTGCTGTCCTGCAACCCATCCAAAGAGGAGAAGAAAAACTTGAGTCCCACTTACAATTTACTTCAGCGTTCACGTCTGGAGGTAAGAGTGTGATGTTTAGTAGTTAGACATTGTGGTGTGTGGTGGGCTGCCCGCGGTGAGAAGAGGGGCTTTGGGCTGGAAGCAGACAATGAATTAAGAAACTTGTTCTTTTAATTCGATGTGCATTTTTTTCAGTTGCCATGCTTTTAAGGTGTGTACGGGCTCAGTCGGTGCTTTTGAATGAGTAATCACAATGTGTGTGTGTGTGTGTGTGTGTGTGTGTGTTTGTGTGTGTGTGTGTGTGCGCGCGCGCGGTGTAAATGTGAAAGCTTAGAGAAGAAGAGAAGTTTGAGTTGCTGCTCAGTGACATTTGTCATTTGGCACTGTAACTAGACTGCTTGCTTGCTCTACATACAAAATCACCAATATTGTCCTCATGAAATGCCCTGTAAACATGATGAATCCTGGTTGGATTTACTTGACTTGACTTTATTTTATTCATTTAGTTGTCAGGGATAACTTATTCATTGGAGTCAATAAGATGTGAATGTGTCAGATTTTGCCAAAAGGATCACGTTCATCTGCAGTTCCTGGACATGTTGTTATACATTAAAAGAAGCAAACAAGACCAAAAAGCAGACATGAGTGCACATATAGGATGAGACAGCATAAATGAAAGGAGACATACGCTGTGTGCTGGTTTGAGTGTTTGGCTGCAGTAGGGTGGGGTAAATGTTTACATGTATTATTTAGTGGAGGTCAGACAGTGCAGCTTATAATTCAGTGGAGGCAATACGGACTGCAAAGCAGCTGTAACTGTACAGGGTAAGTCTAATGGGGTGAAGAAGCTGCTGAATCATGGGTGCACAGAGTCCACTTCACGGCAGCAAACTCGCAACACACATCATTCTGTGCAAGATGCTGTTAACAAATATGTTTTGTCACCTTTGTATTCCTTTGGAGACAATGGCCTACGGTGTATCTGTGGTAAAGTTACAGTGCCTTGTTGTACTTGATGATTATCTGTCTATTGTTTTTGGGCTCTTATTACTGCGTTGCCAGTAGAGTGATGACAGGAAAATTAGGGGAAAAAGACATAGGGAGCAACAAAGGTTCCCAGGTGCACTTGAACTGGGGACATTGCAATTCATGGTCAGTTCCCTGACTCATAAACCATCAGGGTGCCCCATGTCATCTATTGAAATCTCTCATCACTGTATTCGTGTGGCAATTATATAATACCCTTTTTAGATTTAGAAAAGGGTTTCTGTAATTATTAGGGTTAAACATCTTTTCATCTTTTCATGCACAGAGGAAGATTCCAGGTGCTGTAGAGAGAAGGTAAAACAACACAACTGAAGAGAGCAAACTAAAAGAGATCAATATAACAATACAATTATAAAATAAGATAAAAGGAGTAATAATACAAATATTTATAATGATAATAAGGCCTTGGGTTTTGAAAACATTTAGTTAAAAGCACTTGAGAACCAGAAGGTTTTCAATCTGGATTTAAGAGCTGCTATGGTTTGGGCTTTCCTAATATCACCAGGCTCTTGCTTCCTTCACATAATAACAAAACAAAGTTCATTAAAAACATTTGTAATTGTTGTTTTAGATCAGTATCCCCATATCCTTTTAGTAACTGCAAAAAGTTAAAGAAAATAACTTTAATTCAAGGAGCTGTGAGAGCTCGTCCTGCTCTCAGATCAGCACAGGTGATGAGAGTAAAGTGGGCCTGTCCTGCAGGAATGTGAGGTCTGAGAAGACACAGCTGCTGTAGCACGAGAGGCGGCCCAGGCTGAGACTCCAGCAACTGGTCCCTGTCGACATTTGACACCCCACAGGCCCCCGCTGTCTGCTATTTCTAAAAGACCGGCTTGGTTTGTATCACAACGGGCTGCGTCTGTGTCGAGTGATATCACCGACACCACCTGAAAGACTGGAGACGAGGTTTGAAAGGTTGAAGGCTCCGTTTTCTTCTCGTGCTCATCTGTATGGCCGTAGGAGGTTCAGTGGTTTTAAGAACATTTTCCACCGCTGGAATAAATCTTCTCTTCTAATTCTACTTTGAATACTTGGTTGAACTTTAAGAAAGCATGTCATTCTCTAAAAACAGTTTTGATGTTGTGTGATGGCGTGAAATCACAGAAAAGCAGCATCACTTCATGCTAAGTTTCAGTACTTCATTTTCACAGCTGAACAGTGTTCACTCCGGAAACAATGAATGGCTTCAGGTTTTGTCACCTTGTATATCATGTCCCGTCAGCCAGTTAGACCTGGGGTGTGGCCTCATGTTTAGCCAGTCCTGTTCTTTGTGCAACTGGAGTTCATGCAGTTTCATATGTCTTTGAAACTGTTGTCACTGGCTAAAATTCCTGTTAATAGATTCTTTCCTCGTACATCATAGAAAATTGTGTGCACACAAGATAACGCTGATTCCAAAGGGGGAAAGACTGTAGTTCACTGAAAACAATCTTTGGCCTCAGAAGACACCTCCTCTGTTTGAGTGTGTCACATGTATACTGCAGCATATTTCAGATGTAGATCAGCTGAGGCATCATGATGGCGGAAAGAGCAACCACCACTCTGCAGTTTTAAACCCTCCGCTCATAAAATATGCATCAGCAGTGAAACTTTTATAAATAATATCTATTGTCTACTGTCATATCACTTTGACAGTAGAATATATCAGTAGTATCAGGAAAAAGTCAGTATTGTACAGCTGTCAGCATTAGGCCGAGGCAAAGAGAGTGTTGAATAAGTATCGCTGTAACTTATATTTTAATTTTTTTGGCATTTGTCATCATGGTGGGATTTTTAGGTTAAACATAATGCTGCTATCAGCTGCTGTTTTAACTGGCAAGAAACTATTCTAAAAACATTATTTTTTAATACATTTCTAACTAAACAGGAAAGTAAAAGACTTCATCATTTCCTGCCTAAAGTTCACCACACTGTCTCTAATACCAAGGGGCTTTAACTGTGATCTTCAACGCTTAAACCTATGTACAATATACCACCTCTTTCTTAGTTGCAGTTTCTGTAGAATTGCAGCGGTGGGAAGAACCGTTACCAAAACCAATATCCCAGAATTCCTTTCATTGTTCTTTAAAAACATAAATACAGTGTTTGAAAAGCGCTCTGCCTCTTCAAACATACTGTTTTGTTCGCTTGATAATTGTGGTAACTACCTTTTGCGCTGTGACTAGTTCTTTACGCACCCTCAGCAGCTCCCGTGAGCGCTTGTGAGCATCATTCCTACAGTCTCTAACACAGTCTGAAAATGGGAAACGACCCCATCGTCGGCCCCCGAGGTCTTACCTGCTGAACTGAATCTCTCCTGGTGTTTTTGGGGAGAACAGCGAGTCACGTGCTGCAGGCTCAAATGATCGGGACGTCCTGAAAAGTGTTGTGGCCGCATGATGGGATTGTGTGGCGTAAGTGATTGGCATGCACATGAAGTCATTAAAGAGGAACCTGCTTGTGTTGCACTGAACAAAGCTCCCCTTTCTTTAGTAGGCCATTATATGAGGTAGGCTTTGGCCTCAAAGGCTCAGCTTCCCCGCGTTTTGCATTTCCCCTCATTAACTCACTGGTACTAACAGTAGCTGGAGTGAGATGGAGAGAAGAAAGTGCATTGTGTTGCTCTTTGCAATTTTATTTAGGTGAAATGAGCTTAACTTGTTCTTTTTAATTAATCCCTTAAAATGGGAAACAGAGTCAACAAACAATACTGATCCTGATGGAAGCTCGGTCTATATCCCCTTAAATTACATTCTTAAAATTAAATTTGTTTTGGACACAGAAGCAAGTGTTCAAAAACAACTATTTTGTTGAGAAATCCTCCTCGGGTAGCTTGAAAAATCACAGAAGTTTAATGTCATGCAGAGTATTAAGACCTTTTAAATTTCTTTTTCCTGCTGTATATGTATATGTGAATAATTTTCCACGATTCAAAAGGACTGTGTTAATTAAATGATGACGTTAGATGTGGGTATGGTTGCTTACTTGCATCAAAGTGGATAGTTAGTGGCTTGGATGTCCATGTGGAAACTGCTAATCAGTTTCAGATTTTAAACTGAATGTGGCAATACCACAGCGTAGTAGTAAAAAGTAGTCTTCAAAGTCCTGATTTTAACATATTAAGGGTCATTTCTATGGCAGCGGAGCAATGAAAACTTGTGTGTGTGTGGGTGTGTGTGTGTGTGTGTGTGT